>JAAALK010000081.1:24850477-24866618 GCA_019279435.1 Zizania palustris | reverse complement strand
CACTAAACGACTCTTTATTTATAGTTTATTATTATTACCCGTCACTAATATTTTTTTTTTAAAAAATAATAGTATAGTTTTTAGGCTACAACCTGAATCAAAGCTAGGGGAACCCATCACTGATGATGTAGGGGAGTCTCACATGTATAGATCAACCTTTAGTGACAGGTAACATTGTTACCCGTCACTAAACGACCCTTTATTGATGATTTGTTATTATAACTCGTCACTAATGCTATGGTCATTTTGAAAGAAATAATAGTTTTTAGGATGCAACCTGAATCAAAGCTAGGATTTGACAGCCAACATATCCAAAACACATCACAAATAATTTTTAGACTGCAGCCTGAATTAAAGCCAGACAATTCATATCACAGACAATTTATCATAAAATACAGATAATTTATCACAAAAAATTTATAACCTAATATTGCTTCATACCGCAGGTTTACAGTACATACATCACAACCTCAATGCCATTAGTAACAATGTTGACATGGAAGGCGCACACAGTGCCAACTTCTAAAGAGTTGTCGCTAAGAAATTGCCCAAACCTTTAGTTAGATAGCACCGTCCATCCATCGCTTTGTGCACCGCAATTGGGACTACGTCAGATCCTGCTGCTGCCACCTGAATCTTGGTGGTCTGGTGGTGCAGGTGAGGTGTGATATACTTTTCACAGTACTATCTTGAAAGTACTATAAAAAATTAAACAAAGCTATTAGAGAAGACTATTTGTATAGACCAACTACATGTGCAAATAACTTACCATCGACTTCTTGTTGATGATCGTGTTATTTATTGTGTAGAAATATAACCGACTCTCGGAGGATAAACGTGCCGAGATGTCTTGTAGGAGAGTCTTCCTTGCTGGAGTTACATCTGTTGGATTGCCAAAATAACAGATGTGCTTCAATTGGTCCATTAGGTCGGTGTCAACCTCCCTATCTATCCCCTTCCCCTTTCTATCTGCAACATTGCTAGGACTCTCCCCTGACATTATAAGAAACCATGATAAGAAGATAAACAAAAGATGTGCATGTGTAGTAATGTCGCTTTTCTATGTATACCACTATCGTCATTGTCCACTTTGATGGCCGTTGGGGTTTTCTCATCACTAAAGTTAGTGTAGAATTTTGCCATAACAGTCAATGGGGCTTATCCTAATGTTATTACCAAATAGTCCCCTTATGTTAGGCCACCTATTCGACTAAATTAAGCCTACCCTTTGTGGAGGCATATCATATCGCCGTCCCCACAACTCACAACCTCAACCTCAGTGGTGCATCCATATCTTGTCATTATTTTGAGGGTGTTGCCAGCACGAATGTTATTGACCTCACAAAATCTTTTTGATAAATACTACAACAGTAACAAATGTGCTTCAGTTTGTTAACACATGAATAAATAAGACATGCAATGTACAAAAAACTATAACTAAACCTGGTGACACCCGCCATGAACTAGATGATTGATCTTTATTAAGCAACTATCAGGAACATATGTTGGTACTTGTACATCGTTTGGAATCCTTGCCATACCCTAATTCATAAATTTTGGATAAATGATTTTATAAACTGAAATTTAATAGTAAGAATGAAGTAACTTACGAGAATATTGAGAATGCAACCAACGAAGGTGACAGAGCGGCGAGAGCACGAGAAGGCGATGGTGGCGGCGCCAGGAGTATAGGGTTAGGGTTGCATGAAATGAAAGCGTGACGATTCAACTTCGGTGCCCTGCCTATTTATTAGTGGGAGTCATCAGTGATGGGTAATAAACTTATTTAGTGACGGGTGGAAATATAACTCGTTATTATAGGAGAGATCTTTAGTGAAGGGTCATACCATGACCTGTAACTAATGAGGGTTCCCCCTCTTTAGTGACGGGTACAATTATGACCCATCACTAATAATGCAACATTACTAGAGCGTGCAAAATAGCCCATCACTCAAAGTGTATTATTGACGCGCGTCTTTTACCCATCACTAAAGCTGTGTCACTAAAGACCGTTTTTGTGGTAGTGTTCACCATGGTCCAACCAGCCCTATTTGGCCGGTTTGATCTATCCCCTTCACACTTCGATTAATCGAGTCATATTTTTATAATACGATTTGATTGCCTGGCGACTCCATCCTAACTCCTCTCGTCACGGTCGAGGGTCGTCGGAACGCGACATTGGCATCGTGTGACGTTTGGGATCAACCCCTAGGTGTCTACGCGCTTTTGGATTGCCAGATCGACGTCGGTGTTGATTGGCGCTTGGTCGGTGTAGGATCGATGTACCAACTAGAGCGGGGTGAATATGCGGTTTTTAAAACTAATTTATATTTAACTAGCACTAGACAAGTTTTAATGAATTTTCTTTTTAAGGCGAATGACTCTAGAGACGAATTAAGATTAAGCTAAGTCTAAAGGTTTGCAACCTAGGGTGACAAGATTAAATTACTCTTATGAAAGTAAAGTGCTCAAATTAGATTGCTCAAAGTAAAGGGGACAAAAGACAACCAAATTTTATCCCGAGGTTCAGAAATTTGCCAATTTCCTACGTCCTCGTTGAGGTGAGTTTCACTTGACCGCTCTCTTCACCAAGCCACCAGATTTCTCATGGAGAAATGAGCTTGATGATGAACCGACACCAAAAGTGCAACTCTCGGGACTCTATTACTAGTGGTAGCTCTTTTCCACTCCGGATAGGCGAGCTTCGACCTTCATAATCTTCCGGCTCTTCTCCAAAACCTTCTTGGATAGATAACCGGGTTCTCCTCCAAGCCGTCTAGGAGTTGGCAACGTGCAAGAGTAACAAGCTGCAATCAAAGCTAAGAGGAAACGATCAAGTGCCAAAAATGCAAATGCAATGCAATTAACCGATCACTTGATCACCCTTTGCTTCCCAACCACACTAGTGCTCAATTTTAGTGCTCAATGGTGGAAGAGACTCTCTAATGCTCAAGTATGCTAAAATGAGTACCAAAAGTATAGTAAAGGAGCTATAGCAAGGGTTTATATAGCTACACACACATTTACTAGCCGTTACAAGGTTAGGTGGCAAAACTGCACAATGTCGGTCTGACCGCCCATCTTGGGCCGGTCAGACCGACCCCATTTGCAACAGCTAGAAAACTATCTATTTTGCTGACGTAACAGGGTGACCCGGTCGGACCGGCCCTACCTGGTCAGACCGGCCATCGGCTCGGTCAGACCGATAAGGACCTAATCAGCTCTATATAGCAGTAAAAACATTCCCTACGCGCACCGGTCGGACCAGCCCCTTGGCCGGTTGGACCACCCAACATGGGCCGATCTGACCGGACCCCCTTGGTTGGTCAGACCGCCATGTGCCAGAAAACAACAAAAGCGCAATTTTTCGCAACCTTCTAACTCTCGCTATTTTGACGCTTTTGCAACATAAATAATTGATCAAAAGATACTATATGCAATGCAAATTGGCACTTGAAAATCAACTCATAACCAAGATGCAACACCTTTTTATAGTACGGCAAAACAAAATAAAATAAATACTAGCCTAATTGATCGCTCCAAATAGCTCGATCAATTTCTAGTTTTCTTCAAACCTTTTGCCATCGCTTTTCAACACGTCAAATTCCCAGGGTTTTCCATCTTGTGCTCCATTTGCACGAGACCTAATCATTTCCTTCACACTTTGAAAAATATTAGTCCACAAGCGTGCACTTGTCATTAATTACCAAAACTCACATGGGGCCTAGACTTTAAGTCGGCCGATTTTAGCGTCAACACACTTTTTGGCGACTTCGCTAGGAAAACATACACCAAGTCCGATAGTGTCGGTGACGGATGCAACTACCATGACTACACCCACACCCCTACACTGACGAACACGACTACAACAACTACTTCTATGCCCTCCATGTTGTTGAACATGATGGAAAACTTCGAGACTGACGACGATGACTCTGTTATCCCCACTTTGGAGGACATCTCGGAGGAGGACCGTGCAAAGATTCAAACCAAGACGGAGGAGCTTCACGCTCTCATGCTTGGGAGATATGCCAAGACTAGTGGTAGCTTCGTCAAGCATGACACAAGATCTGTCACCATCACCACACCAACTAAGGTAACCTCCCATTCGTCCCTCTCTTCCCTAGACATCGAGCAAAGGATAGTTTATAAAGTAGGTCAAGCAGTTAGCGCCGTGTTTACTAATCATTTGGGTCCCTAAGTAAACTCTAGGGTAGAGGCAATGTTTAGAAGATTCGACTTTTCTGAGGTTGTTTCCCCTTCTCTAATTGCTAGCGCTCCCCCCTGTACATCGCATACACAGTAGGATGGATGGGAGCACAGGGAGAGATATCACGCCTATGGCCTCGACTTTCATGGCCGAAGCCCCTATGACCCCTGTCGGTCTGACCAGACTAGGTTGGCCGGTCCTTTCGGATGAACATGGTTGGTCTGACCGGCCATACCAGGCCGGTCCGACCGACGTGTGACAGCTTGCAACACCCAACCTTCACCCTGGTACCACTGTGCTATGAACAACAGTCGGGCCGACTGGCTTCTGGGTCACTCCAATCGGTGCTTGCCCGACGGTGAAAATCAGCCATCAGGCTAGTGCGTCCGCACCCCCGATAAATGTCGGTCTGACCAGACCTGCTTGGACAGTCTGATCGGATGAACATGGTCGGTCTAACCGAACATACGAGGGCAGTCTGACTGGTGCGTGTCCTATTGCATTTTAGCGCCACAGCCGCCCGTGCCAATGCTTCCTTTGCCCGCGCTAGCTGTGCCCCTCATTGCCCCATATGTGCATGGGCTTGGGCACGCGACCCACTATGCCACGTCGGTTCAGGGATACTACTCTCGCCCTATCGATGTTATTTTGGTACCCCCTGTTAGCCCTACACATCCAATCTATTCGTATGCACCACCAGCAAGCGTTGGGACACCTTATACGCCAATCTAGAATAATAACCTTGCTACTAGTCCTCATGGCCAACAAATCAGTACTGCTCACTCTCGTTGTGCCCTCTCCCTCTAGGCCAAGAATGCAGCAACATAGCAATACAAGGCCTAAAATTTTGAGGAATAAAGTGTATACCACACTTAGGGAGTATTTAGAAGTTGAGTCGAAGGATCAGATTAATCAAAAATCCTATCCTATATATTTTGATTATTGCAGGTTCCCTGATGGTTTCAAAATGTCGGAATTCACAAAATTCAGCGGCAATGGTGTTAAAACCACGAGTGACCATATATCACAATTCTTAGTCCAATGTGGTGAAGCAAGTGGTTGCAATGAGCATAAGGTTAGCTTGTTCTATTTATCTTTATGTGCAACTGCTTATGAATGGTTTATCTTTGCCCACTAATTCTATTTTTACTTGGGAAGATTTAGTCCAAAAAATTCATATGCAATTCTCTCCTAGTAAAATAGAGTGTCAGTTAGCTACTTTAAGATCGGTTAAGCAACAATCTAGTGAGACAATTGACTCTTACATTCAAAGGTTTCTAAATACTAAAAGTCGATGCTCTAATATGACTGTTAGTGATAAAGACTTGACTGATCTTGCATTTAATGGTTTGCTTGTGCACGTTAAAGAAGCTATGCATGATCAAACATTCACAGATATTAGTCAGGTATTGCAAAGCATTATGGCTATTGAAAGTCGGGTCGTGGACAAGGACAAAACCAAGGATGACTTAGAGAGGAGAATGCCGATGAGCGATCATTTGGCAAAACTAAGAAATTTGATGTCTATACAGCCGAATGGACTTGGACTAATGAAGGAGATCCATTTGTGTGCTTTAGTTTGAAACCAACACCTCGGAAGAGTTCAGGAGGTAAGTATACCTTTGATTTGACCAAGTGTGATAAAATATTCGACTATCACTTTGAGAAAGGACATATCAGGGTGCGCGAAGGACAAGCCATCCCATCCACGGAGGAGCTAGGAGATCGTACATATTGTAAGTGTCATGCCTCTTACACTCATTCTATTGATTAGTGTTATGTTTTCCGCCAACGAATTCAATCGGCCATCAATGAAGGGCGATTGAAGTTTGAGAATGATCCCTCTCTCCTTAATATTGATTACAACACCAAAGTGTTGATTCGGCCCGATCAAGCCGAATCAACAAGAGGGAAGAATATTGTAGTTGGAGAGCCTCAGTCTGATACACATAATTCTATATACAAAGAGAAGCCGCTTGATGGCAAGACGACTAGGCGACCGAGAGTTACTTTGATGCGCTTTTAAATAAGTATGAATGTATGGCCGAACAAAGAGCGAATAATTGGCTTGTCAATGTAGAATGACCAAATTCGTCTTGTAAGAAAGGATTTGGTCATAGTCCTGAGTCATTGGAGCCTTTAACACCATTCTACTCATATGGTTTTCCAATGATGTCATGGGGGGCATGCTCAATGCCCCAATACAATCATCCTTCTCAATACTTTGCCCCATGGATGCCGTTCTCGCCACCCCAGGTACCATTCCACCAACCAACGAAGCCAAAGAGATCGGCAAATAGGCGAGGGCATAATCATAGTGATGGCCGTGCTCATACAAAGAGTCGGCCTAAGTCTTCGAAGATGAAGGGAAGGGACAAAGAAGGTAAACGCGAGGATAAAGAGGTATCAGATTGGGTCTCTGAAGCCATTATCATTAAAGAGGGTTCTCGTGACATCCCAATCCCTCAAGAAGTCCTTCCGAAGCGAATTGGAGAAGCGAATTGGAGAAGGAAGCTGAGGGTGGCGTCGATCTGACCGAGTCCTCGGAGTCGGTCCGACCGACCACACTCCACCGGTATGGCCGGCCTACTACGGTCGATCCGACCACACTTTTTTAGACTCCCGGCAATAGCCGGTCTGACCAACCCAACATGGCCGTTCCGACCAACACCATCTGGTCTGACTGGCCTCACGAGGCTGGTCTGATAGACAGTGCGCAGGAAGACACTCATGATGAGCGCAAAATTATCGAGGATGATTCGTGTACTTCCCATTTGGCCAAAAATTTTAGGAGTAAGTTTGTAGCCCCGGGAACAAAGCCGCTACCTTCGTGGGCACCTCCAGGAATGACCAAGTCTCAAAAGAGTGCCTACAACGTCTTCGATCCAAACACCTTAAAGGGAAGAAGGCCGAAGGACTCAAGGGTAACTTTCTCAACAAGGCCAGTGTTTTAGCAGGGTCATGACAAGTATGGAGACCGATGTTGGTTGGCAAGCCAGCTTCTAGCCTCATTGAGTGAAGAAGGAATCCCCACAAGGGACTAGGGGCAAAACTAATAAGAGTACTAAAGGCCGAGTTGATAGAGAAATTTGGCACTTAGTTCCCTAGTTCACAAGTTTATATTGCGTTATGTAAATCGTCCTCAAGAATTCATATATTCTAAGTTGTGAGGTGGACGATTTGGTAGATGAACAAACGATGAGTATTTCTTAAGAGCCCAGTTAAGCACTTGAGAAATCATATGGCCGATAGTAGTGATAGTCCTTAGCCCTGAGAGATTGTGCTTTTGGCTCACTAGTTTGCCAAAAGGAAGGGGGCATGTGTTGACACCCAAATTTGGCACCAATTTGGAGTAGAACAAGTGCTAGCCAAGTTTGGAAGTGATTGGAAATTATGCGTAGAGGTTGGTACGACCTTTTCTATATGGCCGGTCTGACCTTAGTTGTGTAAACGGTCCGACCAGCAATACATGGCCAGTCCAACCTCCCATGTACCACCGGTCCAACCGGCCATGTATGACCGGTCCATCCTTCTGGGTTTCAACACTCCAGGTCTGAGTTAGTTACAACTAAATCTCTTATTTCTTGGTTTAAACTCAGGATATTTCGTATCTAAATCAACCTATAACCACCCTAGGACATGGATAACCTCTAACTCTCGTGAGACCAGCCCCTATATAAAGGGACAAGGCCGATTCAAGCCAACCCCCCGACGACACTACATTAAATTGTTCTTTTCACTTTCAATCTACTATTTCCTCTCTACTCTTGCCCTAGCTTTATTCTTTACTCTAGAAGTAGACCTTTGTCAATTTCATTAGTAAATTGTTCGTATTTCGCCACGTTATCGCGAGTTCTTTGTGGGTTTGATCCGAAAACCTTCCGTTTCACCCCCGTACGGGTTTTACCGGTTACTTTTGAGTAATTCGGTCCCTAGGCCAAATTGCCGTTAATCTCATCTATTTTGCATGGGTTAACATCTACTTCGCCAAGAACACCTGCACCAAGCCCTTACCATTGGCACGTCTGCCGGCGAAATGAAGCGCTCCCTGCATCACTGGCCGGTCCGACCAACCAACTCCAGTCGGTCCGACCGGGCCATGCCGGAACAGGCCAGTTCGACCAGTGGCATGAAGCCGGTCTAACCACTAGGCCCCAATCGACCTATTTTCCCTTCTGGCTGATCCACGCACACCATCCCCCGCATCGCTGGTCCAACCGCTTCCTTTAGGCCAGTCTGACCGACCCCTACACCACGGTCCAACCAACCCTATTTGGCCGGTTTGATCTATCCCCTTCACACTTCGGTTAATCGAGCCGTATTTTCATAGTATGGTTTGATTGTCTGATGACTCCATCCTAAATCCCCTCATCATGGTCGAGGGTCGTCGGAATGCGGTGTCGGCGTCGTGTGACGTTTCTGACCACTGCTAGGCGTCTATGCGCTTTTGGATCGTCAGATCAATGTCGGTGTTGATTGGCGTTTGGTCGGCCGATTTTAGCGTCAATAATTACCATTACAAAAGTGAATACAATTTTGTAATTTGTACAAAAGTATACATAAAACAGTTATAATAAAATACAGTCAAGCAAAGAAACAACATAAAACGAGTTCCTGCAATAAAGAATTGTTAATAATTATATGGAAACAATTTAATCAAAGCAAAGCATGTGTGTGTTAATTATCAGAATATAAAGTGAATTTTTTCATTTTCCTTTCGAGAGATTTTGGATTGAAATGATCAATGTATATAAATCAAAACAATATCGAAGTTAATGGTGTTAAGTTCGAATCTTAGTTGGTGCACAATTAAATAAAAATCACTGCCTGCTTCTATTCAATGCTTGATGCTTAACGGACCCTCATAGGATAAATATTAGAATATAAAATGAATTATCTATCTTTTCTTATCAGCTCAAATTTTTAGGTTAAACTGACCGGTACAGATAACTCTCAATATTAATATGTATAACATCGCTTTTAAGCGTGTACTGTGCACTATATGCATCATCCTACATGAAACACATTGGCCAAAGCATATATGACAGAAAACAAAGGAGGGATACTTTACATGGCTTTCTTTGCTAATTTCATGAAGTCTGGAGAAGATTTTGAGCACACCATAAAACTTAAAAAGAAACTCTAGGATTTCAGGTAGCTATAAAATGCCATGATACACAAGCCTTTCACTTTGTGGAAAACCAACCTTGCTTTCTAGGGACATGGTTATCTTCTTCCTGCTGAACACAAAGCACTTTCATGTCCAATCACTGCACCAATAATGCCATCCTTTAGCATGTTACTCCTACAAAGGATCACATGAACAATGTATATACTCCTTCGGTTCGATAAGGCGTATAAGTTTTTAGCGTGGTCTTGAACATAGAACCTCAACCATTCATTCCTTTCGCAATATATTATCAACAACTATAAAATTTATATTACGTGAAAGTATTGTCTTATACGAATTCAAATATACCAAGTGCATAACAAAAAAATAATGCTTTTAGCTTAATTATCAGTAAAAAAAAGTTAAAAAGATTGAATTTTTAAAATACATACATACCTTATATTATATTTTGAATAGAGGGGGTACTATTTACTCATGTTTAGTCTATTTCATTCGACACCAACGCGATATTCTTTGGTTCCATTAATTGCGGCGAAAATATTCTCCATAGTTATCTTTTCGATATAATTGGCTACAAACCACCCCCAAAAGGAGGAAAAATAATCAAGATGAATTTGTGGACCATCATATATATATATATATATATATATATCTTCATTATTGAAGAGGCAATGTCCAAGAAATTCTCCACCTAGTAATCTAGATAGATGCAAAGCCCATGGCTTGTTGTAGAGTCTGTGCCTTCTAACTAACTATGATCTTGATGTTAGCAGCTAGCTAGGTGGTACAACAAAAGGTGAGTAGCTAGCTGGGGGACAAGAAGGTGATGGATGCTATCATCTAAGCTTGCTTTCTTGGAAGCACCTTGTTGAGGCTGTTAGGTTGAAAGACAGGTTTGGCATCAAGAGTGCAGCATCCATGGCCTCTTTCCAGCTCCATATCCAAACAAATTAAAGGGAGGATGGCATGTAAAGCAAGAGCTAAAGATTGACCTTTCTTTTAGGAGCCAAAAAAATCGCGATTTGTTTAATCGATGTTGCTCTACTACACCTTGACATATCTAATAGGGCTATCTTTTCGGTTATTTAGATCTTACTCTCAAAATTTGTAATATTCCCTACCTACATGGAAAAAGTTATATATGTAATCCTAGAGAGATTGTTATGCCTTGATTTCCACCAAAATTTGTAATATTCCTCGGGGCGGCGTGTCGCCAATTGCATCCTTACATTGCATAAGATGCGTCTTATGAACCGCTTTTCACCAAATTTATATGTACCCATAATTAATGTCATTCTTTCGTTTCATAAATATCGAATGGTAGCATTCAAGCAAATTATAAATTAAGGCATAAGTATTTTTTTGCACTTGTTGCTCCTTCTAATTAAGTTGCATAAGCTTTAGTTGTTACCATACATGTAACAAAACAATGATATATATTAGAAATATGAAACTTCAAGCAAAGAGAACAAGTTTATTTTTATTTGTTTTAGAAAACTGTAATACTAGAGATCTGATTTTTTATCCATCTCTTTACCACCCATCACAAATATTAGAAATCCTCTACAACAATCAAAAAATACACAAAAGTCATTGGCATTACACAACTACTACTTGGGTCATGCTTCAAAGAAGACTTGGATTTAATCCTTTAAACTCATGTCTTTATCAAGTGTTGCTTCTTTTTTCCTTTTCTTGGTACTTATGATTTGGTGGTTGAAATAGACAAGACTGAGTACTAGGTACTCAAGAAATCTTTAGAAAAAAAATAGAAAATATGACTGTACTGCTATAGAACACACCATCAATATTTGGTGGTTCCAAATCACCATCCGTGATAGGTTTTAAACATCACTGATTAGTCGGAACTAATAGTTCATAACTATCAGTACTAGGGATGAAAGCATTATCAGATATTATCCGATCTGAATTCATATGTGCAGTAATATAATTACTCTGCAGTCATAGCTTATGTTGCAAGTAATTAATTTCGATTATGTATGCATGTACTTAGATCGGGCTCGCTCCCAGCTAAATGAGATACTCTATAGTCACTCTCACCGTAACTTTATCATTACTACGTGGGTTCGATAGTGTTAGATCTACGTATCGATGATAAAGTTAGTCCGAAACCAGCTAACTTCCGTCGGCTATGGTCAAAGCCGACGGAAGTTACCTGGTATTTTTTTTTTATTTTTTCCTGGTTCCCCTACTCACACTCACATCCAACCACAATTTCACATACATTCATCATACACATCCAAAATCACATTTCACATCCAAAATCACATTCAAACTTCACATATAACATCCAAAACCACATCTCACATCCAAAATCACATCCACACTTCACACATCACATCCAAAATCACATAATATAACTGAATTCATATCCAAAGTCACAGTAAACATCTGAATTCACATATAACATCCAAACTCACATACAAATTCACAAAACACAGCGAGAGCCACATACAAAGTCATTTTGTCCATATACTCACTGATCGCCCACATTTGGGTCATGGGCGCCGCCGCTGCCTCCCGCTTCGTCCACATTTGCCCCGGAGGCTCCATCTTGACCAGGCGTACGGAAACACTGAAGAAATAGACAAAATTAGAAACGA
This sequence comes from Zizania palustris, assembly GCA_019279435.1. Taxonomy (NCBI): domain Eukaryota; kingdom Viridiplantae; phylum Streptophyta; class Magnoliopsida; order Poales; family Poaceae; genus Zizania; species Zizania palustris. Next base: position 24,854,653 of record JAAALK010000081.1, on the reverse strand, counting down.
ACTCAACTACCCTTCTAAACGCTAACTTAAGTGTTTAGGAGGTACCTCAGGTGATGTAGGAGATAGTGGTGGTGGCGGGGGAGGTAGTGGTTGGAAAATGGACATGTCAAATCCACTGTTTTGCTGGGCTAGTTGCTACACATGTTGTAATGTAATCAGTTAGTTCTAAACCTATTTCTGAATACTTTTGAACTGCAACACTCTAAAGTAAGCTTACTTGGATCATCGCCTGCTGTTGTGCTAAGCAGGCGGTATAGTACTCTTGTTGTTTCTTGTAGTGCTCGTCGCGCCGCCTCATGTCCTCCCTCATCCGAACCATCTCCGGGGTTTCTTCTGAGCGACGACGGCTGGAGCCAACTCCGACGGAGCTCTGCGACGACTGAGCTGACTTCTGAGCTCTCACCGCTCTCGAGTCAATAACTCCATTGAACATGGAGTACCTGCAACATTAACAGGGGTTAGTTACCATCACAATACCATACACAAAACATTAATAAAAACATTGTCTCACCGTCCATGGCTTTTGCCACCTCCGCTGGAGTACACGGCCATTTGGTCCACAGGTTCTCTCCGCCAATCATAGTTCTCTCCATGGAGTCGAACCATGTGTTCACCATACTGCGCCTGCAAAAAACATGTCCGATTAGCTAGACGCAGAAAAATGAAATTACGTCAACTCTTAATAACATCTCACCAAATGGTCCGTGGCTGTCTGGCTACACAAGACATCTGGCTGTGCCGGATCGCTTCCTTTGTGACCAGAGGTATACACCTCTATGTCACTTGGCACGTTGCCAGATTTAGCTTCCTGTGCATTAGAAATGAGTTAGTCGCATTACAATGTATCTATAGCTAGAGAGTGACAGATCGGTCTTACCAAGCGTTTAGCGTGGCGATATGTCCGTCGGCACCATATCTGTGCTTCGGATCCGTCCCGCGGCATTGTCTTTTCTGCTCGGAAGTCTTCTTAAATGCATCTGAAGACCAAATCTTGCAGAATTCAAAATAGGCGTCCTCGCGGTTTGCCAACCACGGAATCCTCACCTGAACAGAGATGCTATTTGTATTATATGACAACAAATCTCAACAATCGAAGAGGTAAAAGTTAGAATTGTTTACCGAACGGTATTCTTCTTCAGTCAAATAGACTGACGATGAGCCCGTCGCCTTGCTCATTCGTTGCCCTAGCTTCTCCTTGTAGTAAGCATTGTTCGCTTGAATGCGGGCATACGAAATGGCGTCCTTCACCACCTTATGCGCATTGTTGTTGAAGACTACAAGCGCATGGTTATGGTGATTGCCGACTTCTGGCAAGCAAAAGCGTAACTGCAAAAATAATGATTAGTATAGTGTTGTAACTCGAAAATTCTAAAAGAAAATTGAAAAAAACACTTGCATACCCAGAAGTCATGAGACACCGCCCCCTGAGCAGTTCTGTGTCGCCCGTCAGGAGCGAACCGGTACTGGTCCCATGTTGGCATAGAACCCGCTCACCGGTCGGCATTGTCAGCATCCCTGGGTAGTGCAGACGGCACAGGTTACCCAATATCTGGTTAACCTGTCTGACCCTCGAAGTGCCGTCGAACCGAGAGTCAATCCAAGATCTAGAAATACATAATAAATAAAGTTAATTAGTTTAGTGAAAGAAATTTTTTGAAAACAAAAGCAAAACAACAGAAGAGTATTACACTTACCCGTCACCAACAGGCGTAATCTCGATCTTGGCTCCACCGGAAGAGACTACTGGTGGAGCGACCAAGTGACTCGTCCTGAAAGTTACCGAGGACCCGCCGGCAGCCTCAGCACCTTCCTCCTGACCCGCACCCTCCGGGAGATCCCCCTGCCCCGCACCGGCCTCTGGGTCATCCCCCTGCCCCACACCCTCTGGGTCATCCCTCTGTGCCGCACACTCTGGGACATCCCCCTCTTGCCCGCCACCCACCGGCCGATCATCCTCATGACCCGCACTCTCCAAGTGTTGTTCCTCCTACAAAACAGTATTGAAACAATTAGTAATAGTTATAACTGGCATAAAAAACAATCTGAAAGTTACCTCCTCATCTAGTTGAAATGCAATAGGCCGACCAATTAATGTCGGATCTATGCATCTCAGGAGCTGCTCTTGACGACGTCTGTTTGAAGAAGAGGAACTACCCTGGAATAGGGTGTCCTCCTGACTCGTCGGTGTACTCGCCGGAGTACTCGCCGATGAACTCCCCAAGCGGAAGAGCTTCCTCGTGACACTCTTCATCTTTTTCGACATCCTGTTCAAAATAAGCACAAACAAGCATTTATTAGTAAAGAAGGTTTGTACATATGAAAAAACATGTAATATGAAGTATATGCATATCCATGTATCAAAACAATTACTTGTCAATTATCATCAAAATCAGGATCAATTTGTCCTTTTTCTCCCCAAAGCACGCCATGTGACTTTTTTCTTCTTATGTTGGTGTTTCCTTTTCTCGGGAACTGCCACATCATTAGAATCGCCGAGAAAAGAATCTGTCGACGATTCTGACTCTACATTAAACGAAGTCGGCAATTCATCATCTTGATAAACCTCTCGACCTCTTCAACCTCCAATTGATAAGCGTCATCACTAGGGGTGTGTAGACGTTCCGAGGATTCACTTTGTAGACTACCCACCAAGCACTTAGTTTTTCACATGGGTAGGGCATATAATACACCTGCTCGACTTGATGAGCAAGGACAAAATTGTCGCAACTAGATAATCGTTCCGCGTGTTTGACTTCAACCATCCCAAATTGGTTTTCACGAGTACCATGTTTAGGGTCGAACCAATCACAATCGAAGAAGACTACTTTAATCTCTTTATTCCCGGCAAATTTGTACTCGATTATATTGTTGATGATTCCATAATACATAATTTCGTGTCCTTGCCATCAACGACCCTTGTAACAACACCAGTATTAGTTGTTGCCGCTAGAGGTCGATATGCTTCAAATATAGTTGAACGGAAGCGGAAACCATTAACATCGTAGCGACCGTAACTTTTGGCACTAATACTCCCGTAAGAGAGCTGTCGCAAGTCTATATGTACATTGTCAGCGAGCACGCACTGCAAATCATAAGAGATTATAAGATAATTAACCCAGTAGAGTAAAATAATACGTGTCAGAAAAGGTAAGGATTTACATGTTCTCTGAACCAAGTGAGACAACTAGGCCCGCCATTTACTCCTTCTCGACGCAATTTATCTAATTGCTTCTCCGTTGGTTGACGACCAGATGGCAAGTATTCGAATCAAACATACTGTCAATGTAACGAATAGGTAAACAAACGGGTATAAAATTTGGAGGTAAAATATAAAACTAAAACGAATCACTTACGCGAAATATTGTTCCATCTCTTCCATATTTGAGTACATGTAGAGCAAGGCATTTGTTCGTTCTTCCTGAGTTACATAATATGTCGTGGAAACACCAACAGTTATGCCCTTCCACCCAAATATTTGGAGATCACTACAAGGATGGTCTTCATCCATATGGTACCGTGTAGCAGGTGTGTTGACATTGTGATGCTCAGCGAAGTATACACTAGTGAAGTATGCTATCTCTTTCAATTTAAATTCTTCTGCGATGCAACCTTCAACTCTGGCCTTATTACCAACCATCGCTCTAAGCTTCTTTAGGGACCTTTCAATATGATACATCCACCTATATTGCACAGGGCCACCTACCTTAGCTTCATATGGCAGATGAACCAGTAAATGTTGCATTGGATTGAAGAACCCTGGAGGGAATATTTTTTCCAGTTTACATAAAGTACCGGGATCTCTTTCTCTAGCATCTCCATCATATCTTTCTTAATTTCTTTCGCACAAAGTTGTCTATAAAAATGGCTCAGCTCAGCTAACGCCTTCCACACATCATCATTCAGGTACCCACGAAACATTACAGGAAGGAGTCTTTCCATTATTATGTGGTAATCGTGACTTTTCAATCCATTTAATTTCCCTGTCTTCAAGTTCACAGCTCTTCTAAATCCTGCGGCGTAACCATCTGGGAATTTCAAATTTTTCAACCACCTCATTACTTGTTTTTTTTCTTTAGGTTTTAAACAAATGGGGCACGTGGCTTGCCACCACTATTCGTCAACTCAAGGGTTGGTCGATTACACAATCTCGACTAAATCTCTCCCCTTCTCTCTTCT
>JAAALK010000081.1:24818858-24849477 GCA_019279435.1 Zizania palustris | reverse complement strand
AATATTCATAGATGGCAAGGGAAGTGCATGGCGCCGATTATGACCCAATCGCACATGACATCGATGGCGAGGTGGTCATGAGGGCTGGAGGAGGAAAGAGACATGGGCGATATTTGATGGGCGACGGCGCCATTGATACCCGTAGTACCCCCTCTCTATCTGAGGTGAGAGCTCGGAGCTCGACTTCCGGTCCGGGTATACGTCCTCGCCGAGACACATCTATGGGTCTGATTGCTGATCTACAGGTTAGTTCATTTTCATTAATCATCGAACACTTCACATTGTTTGTTTGAGAACATTAACTCTGAAATATGTTTTGTAGGCCCAACTAAATGAAGAAAGATCACAAAGGACCGAGTGGCAGACCCAGATGGAGGCTCGGCTGCAGGCTCAGATGCAAGCTCAGATGCAAGCCGAGATGCAGACCCAGATGCAGCAGTGGTTTGCGCAGATGGGTGGATCTTTCTCAGGTCATATGGGTCTGCCTGGACTTCCTCCTCAACCTCAACAATCTCCACGGACTCCACAGAGCGGCAATGTGAGTTTCTAATATTGTTATTGTCGGTTTTGTTATATACAAGTGTTCTAACTATTTTTTTTTTCAGTTTCATCCATCGGCAGCAGGATCAAACACGCAGCCATCTCCACACACTGGTCATAGCGGTAATGATAATTTGTGAGGCGTGGTGTGAGTTGTCGTGATGAATTTGTTAATTAACTTAAACTTGTCACCGTTAACGCGAACTTGAACTTGTGTATCAATTTGAACTTGTATTTGTGACGTGAACGTGAAATTGTGATGTGATCGTGAAATTTGTGATGTAAATGTGATTTTTGTGATGTGTATGTGATTTCTGTGAATATCTGTGATTCAGTGTGAATTTTGGGGCAAATTTTGTGAATAAATGTGAATTTGTGATGCATTTTTGTGATTGAATGTGTTTTTTGGATGAAATATGCAAGAAATAATGAAAAAAAAAATTTAAAAATTTTTTGCCGAGTGTTACACTCGGCAAAGCCACCTGCAGTGCACAGAAACGTGCCACGTGGCACGTTTCTGTGCACTCTGGGGAGGCTTTGCCGAGTGCCTCCACGTGGCACTCGGCAAACCCCCTTCGCCGAGTGCCACATGGGGCACTCGGCAAACCTTGCCAGTGCCACGTGCCCCCCCGAGCCCCCTTCGCCGAGTGCCCCACGTGGCACTCGGCACACCCCCTTCGCCGAGTGCCACGTGGGCACTCGGCGAAGCCCCTCGCGCCACGTGCCCCCCCCCCCCCCGAGCCACCTTCGCCGAGTGCCCCCCGTGGCACTCGGCAAACCCCCTTCGCCGAGTGCCACGTGGGGCACTCGGCGAAGCCCCGTTAACGGCCAACCCCGGCCGTCAACCGGCTAAGTTTGCCGAGTGCTATACGTGGCACTCGGCGAAGTCTATATTGCACTCGGCAAAGACTTCGCCGAGTGCCCGATAAAAAGCACTCGGCGAACCCTCACGTCGCCGACACAGCTATCGCCGAGCGGGGTTCGCCGAGTGTGGCACTCGGCGAAGCCTTTGCCGAGTGCATTGTGGGCTTCGCCGAGTGCCCTAGGCACTCGGCAAATAACTGTATTCCCGTAGTGGTGGATGCCGTTAACTCTATTAATTAGAGAAATAAACACATCGAATTTAAGTTGCATCTTGGCGAAGGTGTTATATATAGTCCAAAATTGACAAATTAAGGAACACCAATTGAAGCAGGAACGAAAACATCTTTGCTAAGAAAAAGAAATAGGAAAAGTGACGAAAATACCGTGGCAATAACTAATTTTAGGGCTTTGCTTTATGGCAAATCTTTTTGGCATTTTAATTACATGATATATATAGCTACATATATAGTATGTATATATGTATACTGTTATATATAAACACACACTATATATAGCTCATCTCATTAAAGGAAATTAAGGACCATGTACTTCATTTTGATCCCTAGCTACTCTCCTTGCAGAGTGAAACTTAACCAGGGATAATTATTATGTAATAACCTAACCCCTTATGATTAATTAATTTATACATCACACTTGCTCTCCTTAATTATGTGGAGACCCATATACATCCACATTTTCCCATTTTTTCATACAAGGAAAACCATAAAAAAAGAAAAAGAAAAGAGGTTAAAAACTAGCAGGTTAAATGATTAATTCACTAATATACTTTTGTGTAGTTTGGGCCGCTTGTCAGTGACCCAAACTTATCTCAGCCATGCTCTTCTCCTCCAGCTGCGGCTCGCCGCCTCCTGCAACTCCGGCGACATGCACCGTCTCCACGCTCTTGGAGTACCACCTCGACCAGAAGAGGTAGTTGAAGAAGTTGAAGAGGCTGAGCGCGGCGAGGAGCCAGTAGAAGAGGTCGAGCCTGTCCTTGTTGAGGTCGTTGTCGCTGAGCCACCCGCCGCCGCCGCCATTGGGGGAGCTGCTCGAGGTGACCCTGTTGACGAGCGAGACCAGCACCGAGCTGAGGTAGAATCCGAAGGAATAGGAGCAGTAGGTCATGGAGGTGAGGAAGGCCTGCATGCCGGCGAGCGACTGCTTGTAGAAGAACTCGATGAGCCCGACGGCGGTGAACATCTCGGACAGGCCGAACACGAGGAACTGCGGCGCGATCCAGAAGATGGAGAGGAGGCGTCCCTCCTCGAGCTCTGCGCGCCGTCGGTGCGACTCGACGAGCGCGGCGGCGACCATGGAGAAGGTGACGGCGAAGAGGCCGACGCCGATCCGCTGGAGCGGGGTGATGCCGGTGTCCACCCCCGTGACGCGGCGCATCGCCGGGACGAAGACAGCCTCGTACGCAGGCACCAGCGCGATCAGCACGACGTACGGTATGGCCTGCAGCGACGCCGGCGGGACGTGGAAGGAGGCTGCCAGGCGAGTGTCCATGCTGCTCCCCTGCTGCACCGAGAACGTCTGCAGCTGCGCCAGGATGGTGTTGAACACGATGGTGCACGCGAAGATCGGCACCACGCACATCAGCACCTTCACCTGCTCCACCTCCGCCGGCGTGCACAGCCTCCACGCGCTCTCCTTCCCGTCGCCGCCTCCGCCGCCGCCGTCCTGCACCTTCACGCACGCCTTGTCCAAGAACCTGCCACGCATATGCATGCATGCACGAGATGAGCCTAGCTACATATCGCCACGTGTACGTAGGAACAAACACTGTACGTACTCCACGTGTACCTGAACTTGTTGATGCGGCGGACAGCGCCACCGCCGGCGGGGATGACCTGCACGGCGGCGGTTGACGACGGGCACACCTGTTTCCTCTTGGTCACCGCCGCAATAAAAACCTGAGATATATTTAGTTGAACTGTAAATTATAAAAAAATTATATTAAATTGTACGCACGTATTGAGCATATTGATATAAAGAAGTAAAGTGAGATTGAATTTCACTAGTGAAGAATAATAACAAAATTAAGCTGAAAAGATATATATGCTGTGAGGTCCACTTGTGGGCATTCTTCTGCTAGTCATTTACAATGTCACTCACTTCACTCATGTTACATGTCTCCCCACACATGCATGCATGATTGATGCATCACCAGCATAAAAAAAATCTTTTTTTTTCATTTTGAAATCTGAGCATAACAGAATGGGCCTCAATTCTGTGATCAATAATCAGAGGCACCTTCCAACACAGCCAGTGTTCATGCCCCACACAAAAGAGAGCTAAAGCTGAGCCACTAGCCCTTGTCAACTTGCCCCCATGGAAAAAGCAGAGGAGGCCACTCTAACATGTAATTACCCTAAATCACATCTCCTATTTTATCCCAACATCCATTTCACTTAAAATTAAACCACTACATCCGTTTCATAATATATACATGTCTAGATTCATTTATCTATAGATACGAATAAAAAATCAGAATGACTTACGTTCTGAAACATCGAAAAATTGTATGATATTTATACGTGGTCAAACTTTGTGTTGTTTAAATTGTTGTATATGCACATGCCAATTCATCAATGCATTTAAAATTCTTGATTGCTTCTAAATATTAGTCTTGTCACATATCAAACCTACGCATGCAAGCTATGCACTACAAAACCCACTAAGTTCCAAGGATATAATTCTTATTTGCATGATTTAGCTAGAATATAATTAACATGAGACAATGTTTTTTTTTCTTTTGGCCACATATCCATTTAACACATGATTTTATGATTTTTAAGCTTGTAAGGAAAAACCATGGTACTATGGTTGGGAATATGTTTGGAAAATAAAAATTAGGTTAGATGAAATATTCAATTTAATTTTTCCCACGCTTGCTCTGTTTTCGAATTGAGGTAATGCAATTATTATTTAACATGTATTAAGTTTAAAAATAAATACTAAAATGTGAAGAATTAAATAAGATATGGTTGATAGATAAGTACAAATTTTGAATGCTAGATCAAGCACTTGTATTTTAGAAATGAGATCACAATAATTCAGCTCAATGCCAATATAGAAGGAGAGAAGCGTATATGTACGTACAGGAGTAGAAAGGAGACGTATATATACGGTAGATGTACGGGGTATATACCTTGGCGATGGGCGTGAAGATGCTGCCCTGCGGCGGCTTGTTGCGGTAGAAGAAGACGCCGGCGACGAGGCTGACGAGGCCGATCGCCATGGCGGCAGCGGAGACCCCGAACCCGACGTCCATCCCAGAGCGGGTCTGCACCCACACGAGCACCGTGAGCGCCACCAGCTCGCCGACGCAGAAGCTGAAGTAGGCGGCGTTGAAGTAGCTGGACAGCCGCTTCCCGTCGCCGGCGCCGCCCTGCCGGAACTGGTCCGCGCCGTGCGCGATGATGTTGGGCTTGAGGCACCCGCTGCCCACCGCCACCAGGTACAGCGCCGCGAAGAAGATGCCTGCCTTCACGCCTCCGGCCTCCTCGCAGTACCTCATCTCCCCGCCGCCTCCCGCCGCCACCGCCGCCGCCATCATGTCGCACGCCGGCGGCCGTAGCTGGGGCAGGTGAGCCTGCACCGCAAGCAGTATGAACCCCTGGAAAAAAAAACCCAAACGAAAAAAGATCAAAACTTTATCCACTAATCCACAAAACTAACTAAAGTTGGTGCCGCATTATTGTCGCCATGGATGCATTGAATTGAACCTGCTCGAAAACAAAAGCGAGCTCGAGATATGATATAATCCCTCGACTTAGTGGAGTGGATTGGCGATTTGGCCGCGCACTGCCGACGCACTAGCTACCAATCCAAGCAGCAGCAGCTAGCCAGCATTGGATGGATCATGATTGGAGGCAGCCATGATTTGCATCCACGACGCTTTGGTTTTTCTTTTCTCGCCTTTACCTGAACCTTCCCCCAAACACTCCATTGACTCCAAGCTCCTCATCATTTTCGTAACAGTTTCAGTCTTTCAGGCAGTTAAAGTTGCTGAATCTTTTCCGTGTCTTATCTAGCTAATTTTATACCAATAATTCAGAAAAGAAGCATGCATGCATGATTAAACAAACGAGATCATGTTCTTGATGAGGCCCTCTTTCTCATAAAGGAAACAAGAAATGCAATCAGGGAGAAAGCAGAAAGAAAAAAAGAAAGCTGGTTGCAACTAGCTAGAAAGATTGTCACTTTAGGATTTGCCACCCATTGTGTCACCGATGTAAAGTAAAAGAGGGGAGATCGATGAAGGGATCGTTGCTTACGGAGAGCTCGACGAAGCCGAAGATGAGCATGGTCCAGAAGCTGCCGAGGTAGGAGTCGGAGAGGAAGCCGCCGAGGAGCGAGAGGAGGAAGACGGTGCCGATGAAGTTCGTGACGATGTTTGCTGACTTGGACAGCGGGAAGTGCATATCGTTGAACACGTAGGTGATGAGGTTGTTCCCCACCGCCGCAATCGCCATCATCTCGAACGCCTGGATCCCTGCAACAATCAATGCCACAACAATATTCCAAGAACAAATCAGCAAAAAAAAAACATCACATCAAGCAACATGCCATGAACTGTTCAGTGAGCATGAGAGGCATGAGCAACCAGAGAGCTAGATTCACACACACACCCACCCACCTAGCACAAAGACGGCAGCTTTCATGCCGCCATGCTTGCGAGGGCTGCATGGCCTGCCCCTCCAGTCCACAGAGACCTCAGAAGCAGCAGCAGCAGCAGCCATGGAGTCCCCCTTGGGACCTGGCCTTGACTCAACATCCATTAGCTACCTCACACTACAGAAATACTCCCTGAATTCTTCACTACCGCGAGGCTGTAATGTGTGGCCAGGCCGGCAACTTCTCGGAGACCTCACAAGACCACACTATGGAGGTAGCTAGTGTGATGTGTGCTCGCCCTGCAAGAGCTCCTTGGTAAATTCAGGCGACGTGGTCAGTTATTTATAAGGGCCCCGGGGTGGATGGGGAGCCAATTATCGATCGTGGCCTAGTGATTTAACTCGCAAAACACTGAGAAATCGCGGACAAATAGACTGAAACGTATTCGTCGATAGATTGTATATATATATGTGTGTGCTTTTTTTTTTCTCATTGCTGAGCTAGGAATAAACCTCGTCATTTGGAATCTGAGCTGAAGTGACACTTTTCACTGATGGAGTAGGGGTGTTTTGGTTGTTTGTTTTACGAGCTCGATCGAGCTTAAGAGCTGGATGGCCTCTGCAACCTGAGGGGATATGCCAAACGTCATCTTTGATGAGACGAGATGAGAGGGCATCTTGCTCCCCCTCCTCTTTTTTTTTTCATTATCCTTTTACAACTTTCATGATCTGGACAGCTGGAGAGAAACCGTAACGTAGATTGCATTCCGATCGCGTGATCGAGCTCAGGTTACTCTGTTCCTCTGAAGAATGGAATTAAGACTGTTGGTTAGAGTCAAATGCTGGTAGTGGAATTCGTTCCGCGCGCATCCAACACGCGGCGAAGAAAACTAGGATTTTTTAACATTAACAATGCTTATCAGATTTTACAAGTTGTGGTTGTGGGGTGTGTGGTGCCACACTGCCACTTCATTCATCTGCTTGTGGATTGATTTCATCCATCTGTGGTGAAGGAGGCAGAGAATTGGCTGTGGTGAACAGTGCCTGGCCAGTGCAGGTCTCTGTTAAAGGGTCAGAGTTTGTTCAGCTTTGAGGAGTGCAGTGTGGGGGTGCAATGTCAGCATGCATGGGCCTGAAACCAACAATGGCCATAGACACAAACTTTCCAGTGAGAAGTGGGCAACACCTCTAATTGAAATTTATTCCTACCTAGCATTCTAGCAAGAAGAGCTAATCATGCAGCTCTCTCCCACTGATGCTGGACACAAAATATATTCTCCTTAAACAGTGGTTAATCTAATGGCATATATATATATATATATATATATATATATATATGGTTGCTGATGCAATTCAAGTGGCGTGCAAGGCTTTGGGGGGGCACAAAGATCGAGCTAGCTTAGGTTAGCTCGGCTTAGCTTGGCACCACAGCATCACTCGGTTAATCTCAGTCGTGTTTACTTTTTGTATTCAAGATACGATAGTTAGATCGATGGAATGCTTAATTATTCTCGACATAAGAGGATATGATACTTGGAATGTACTACTACTGAATCTGCCGGCCGGCCGGGGCAATTAATAATATTGTTTTTGTCGGTATAAGTACGCAAGATCTCTCGTTGTGCTCGTTGTTTGGAGAACGTGAAGAGATTTGATATCCATCATGATGTCGACTAGATCGAGGTAGTGTTCAATGGCTTCTGTTTATGGTCAATGCTTAGAAATTATGATTACTTGCATGCATTGTTTAATTACTGCTAGCTTAATTAGGTGCCTTTCAATTTATGATCAGGTAAAAAACCATCCAGCTTATTTGTTGTTTGAATGTATAGTTGTGCAATGGTTTAAAAGAGATTGTTTGAATCAGATAAAATTTGGATATAAGCTAATGGATGACTACTTGTTGTTTACAAGGATGAATTAAATATTATAGATTATAATACTAACCAATACTTCCTCCGTTATACAAATATTAGTCGTTTAGACAGAATTACACGTACCAAGGTGATATTAAATAAAGTTACAAGAGTTGTCTCAATTGGTTATGGAGTCTGGGCTTTAGTGGTGCCACCCAAGTTGAACTCCCGGTGGGGCCACATCCCACTTTGACAGCCTTCAATTTTTTTGTTTTTTATTACAGAAATGCTTCGAGAGAAGAGGACAATTAAAGTGACAAACACTTCGATTGACGGGATGACTAATATTCGTACACTCTCGATAAAAACCAAAATGACTATTATTTGTACACCACCGGAGGGAGTAGCTTAGAACAAATGATTTAAGTAATATCGATGTACAAAGTTTTTAGATAAATTAGGGTTTAGGGTTTATATGGTAATTAATATTTAGAAAACCTATGGTACTAGTTTGTGAAGGTTTCCAGATTTGTTGAAATCGACACATTGCATAACAATCTGAGGTGTATGATGACATACACTAGCAAATTAAGTAATGATTTATATTAGATTGTCACGACTCACAAACACAAATTAACTTTACTAGTTGCACATACATTGTGCTCTTTTGCGGGTTACTTTGACCATTATGTGATCATGCATGCTATATCTACACAGATTGATATGATCAGGATCCAAACATCAGATCTTGATTTGGACACCTCACAGCAACTGGAGGCCTGCATTTGGATCCATGTGCGTGGAGATGACATGATCAGCATTAATTCACCATTGTGGATGAAATTAAACAATATTATTAATTATTAATGTAGTAGCCACTTGTCGGTGTGAAATATTTATCCACAATATATACTCGCACTTAAAGAATTAGAAGTGGTTTGACATTGCTAATTAAATTTCCTGTAATTGTTCCGAACTCTTATGAGAATCACACATAATAACCACATTTGTGCCTCCTCTCTCCATAGATTAATGTCAAAAGACCATGCATATATTGATATATATACACATTTGTGCTCAACTATATATACATTCAGTCTGGCTCTGAGAGTGAGATCAAGCTGGGGAATGATTGATTCCATTACATATAATATCCTGTAGTGAATAGTGATCGATTGATAGATCTCAGCCAGCCTTAACATACAATCAAATCTCCATTTGCACATAGCTTTATCGTTGCCTGCTAAGAACAAATGCATGATGATCTGTCCTCCAATCTCATGCAAGTCAACTCCAATGATGCATCACAAGCTAGCTTATTAATTAGCCAGCTGCATATATATCTGCATAGTGCATTTAATTTGCCAAGGAACACGCGCGGCTGTTTAGTTTTTTCCCACAAAAAAAAGCAAGAAGCCTTTAGACAAGCATGATTATGCAAGAGGCTAGAAAACCTAATGTGCGCAGAAAGTTTTGCTTTCCCTTGATATCTCCTACCAAGCACAATGCAAGCAGAGGCTGCTGGTCATTAGAAGCTGGCCTGCTGACAGCTGAGCTAGTGTGTAGTGTGGTGTCCACTATTGCAATCTCTGATAAAAACTATATATAGTTGCCTTTTGTTTACTTCAAAAACAACCAAACACTTGTTCATGGAATGGTAGCTAATTTTATTACCAAATTGCATGTGCATGTTCCATTAATTTGGCCACTTGAATATTGTAACAGATAATAGTCTAGGAATTGATGGGTCAATTGCGATGAGATATATAATGCATCCGTCAAAACTAGTTTAATTGTCTAGCTTGCTCATGAAAGCCATCAGACAAGAAGAGGACCACAGGCAGGCAAGACACGTTAGGAGGCACAGCCAGCACGACCAAACGATCGAACCCGGCCATGACATCCAAACTGACACCTTTAATTTAGAGCTGTAAACACACGCACAAACTCTCCAATAACTCAAGCAACCATGCATGCATATGTTAAACATGCATGTACACAAGACGAGTGGAAAAGTCACAAGATCTTATCCATAATCCATTCGTATATAACATAAAAGTGGCAGTAGCCCTTGTGCAACGAACAGATAGATATGATCTCCATAGCAGGATTCGCGAAACAAATAAACTAACTAGCTAGCAGTAGAATGGTTACTGCATGTAATTTTTGACCAGCTGAATATTAACATCACATATAACTAACTAGCTAGTGAGGGATAGGAGGAGGAAGCTCCTGGGCATGGCTCTGATCCGCTGCAAAAGATGGTGCAAGAGAACTCCAAAAACCTTTGAAACTTTCCGGCCAGAAGGAAGTAGTCCAACTTAAGCTTGTGATCAACCTCAGCTCATGGCATAACGTACTTTGGTGGATCCTACAACTTAACAGTGGTTTCATGTTGGCAGTCGAGCAAAAGTTATTGGGTGAATTTTACTATGTCATTTGATGTTGTTCTCCTAAATTAAAAATTATGAGAACATTATTTATGGGAGTGAAGACATGATGAATACATTGGCTAAAGAGAATGGTCATATATAATATATAGGCTATGGTTTGGCTTTGGTGAAAAAGCAAATTAGGCTAAGTGTCATGCTGATTTTTTTTTTTTTTGCATTTTGTCTACATTGTCAGATTTATTTGGGCTATCAACTTCAGTGAAAATATCATGAAATTTTTAAAAAAGGGCCTTAGTGGTGTGTAATATTTGGTGTATTGATTACTTCTAGGAATTTTGGCTATTAATGCGTATGAAAATATTGTTAAAAATCCCAAAACACAGAAAATAAATGTAGTCACACAACAATCATTTATTCCATTAATATACTTGGGAATTTTGGCAATGCTTTCTGCATTCGTTTTAGGGCTCGTCCGATTACACGCAATGATTACTACAGTGTTAAGTTACGTACTCAACGTTCATAAGAAAATATGAAATTATATTCGTCTCGAATCATTTGTTTTCTTTATCACCAAATTTTATCAATAAAGTCGATTAGGTATCCTAAACATGCATGTTGTCGAGTAACTTGACAAGAATTGCTACAGCATGTTGTCGAATGAAAAAATTAAAATGATTTTTTCCAACACGGTTTACACCGGTAACCGGTCCGCAACCAGTTTTGGGGAACCATGCCGTGTATATGCATGCATGCATGCTCCAAAATATAATGGTGTTTGTATCCTCCTCGTCTTCTTCAATGGCCGACAGAGCTATTGCCTTTGTGTTAGAAATTATATATAGCACATAGTCTAAAGACTCTATGATACATAGCACCATAGTTTCCACGTACACACGAGTGCACGCACGCACGCACGCACGCCAGCTTTCATGAGCAAGCAGCTTACTACGATCGATCATGGTGTGGCTAAAAACAGCACCAAAAGTGGGTGTGGTTGCCCTGTATTTTGGGAAGTGTTTAGGAGAGTATCCATAGCCTAGCTAACTATACATGCCTTTGCATGGCTAGCTTTGTGGATATATATGCAGCTAGCTTAGCTACTCAGTTAGTGCATGCTGCATTCCCCTCATATGCATGCTTTGTCTCCTTAGCTTCAAGCGGCTACCAATGAGAAGGGAAACCATGAGCACGCCATGCATGCATCCTCCACTACCACTAGCTCCACTACAATGCCAATGCACGCCATTGCTTGATTTTACTTTGCACCACTACTACATACTAGAGATCGATCGAGAGCTGCATTCCTGCCTGCCTATATGTAACTTTTGCTTTGGCAAAATGGGCTGGTTGGTTGGTTGTCGATGATATGCGGTGCCATTCTTTCTCGTATTAATTTACCTTTGCTTGTTTACCACCGTTGGTGTTTTGACTGCCGCTAGCTGCTAGCTGCTCCTTTTTAATCGCTCCGTGGAAGGCTGAATGGAATTCAACTCAGCAACAGTGTGTAGGAGGGTGAAAATTTGGGGGACATGTTGGGTCGTCACCCTAAAGGCTAGAAAAGGACACCAAACACATCCACTACAACAACCCTATGCACCATGGACATCTGATTGAGCGTGCATGGTGTGCTCATATTAATAAGAACAGCTTATTTTCAAGATCTAACAGTCACGATTAAAAGAAATCAATGCTTTAACTTTCTTAGAAGGTAATAGATCATTCACTCTGATCTGACGGCCACAATTAAAAAATTCAATATCTTATCCTTAAGAGGTAATATGTTACTTTATTTTTTCTAACCAATGGTTGACATTAATTCTATGTCTTACCGTACCATAGAAAGACCTAGATAACTGGTTGCATTGGTTAGCTAGACAGCCACGTACGATAATCGGCCAATTTCTGTCGAAAATCGATCATTTTTTAGAAAATAAAGAAAATACAAAATATCATAGAAAATACGTATAGAAAATTCTAGAAAGTATGTAGGAATATAAAGAAAATTTACGATACATAAAAAAAACTTGCTATGAGAATTGTATACACGTACTGTGTTAACGTTGGTGAAAAAATTAGAAAAAATATTGAACGTGGAATGAGGTTGAGACTTGAGACAACCCATATATATTTTTTACCAAACTTTATTCAGCTCATATAACTTTGTCAAATTTAAATATTTTGACGAAAAATCATGTTAAATCACCTACTATTTATGATAATTTTTCAGAATTTTCAAAAATCTAAATATAAAATCAAAATGTACCAATGATAAGATCTAAAAACATGACAATTATATTAGTCCAATTACCAGTATTGTTTTACAAACCTGTCCCAACTCTGGTGTTTTGCTATCACAGCCACTCGTCCGATCCCCATTAGATACTCAGAGAGTATTTTTTCCCCACATTTGGTCTCTTTACGCCTGTAAAAATAGGCGTAAAATAGTTTTGTTTTAACAAATGTTCCCTTAAACCAAAATTTTTAATGAATATTTGGTATGCTAAACAATGTCAAAAAAATATTTTCAACCACAATAAATATTGTAAATTAATCTCGTCGAAATCTATAATTTTCTATATAACATTTGTTCTTGTCGACAATATGGTCCAAGGCTACGTCCCGCAAGTGGTTTGAAGTCGACCGGTCAACGGTCAGCATCCTCCTCCATGTGGTCAGGTGGTCGAGGGCTTGAAAGCTTCCAAGTCCAGAACTCGGGAAGGGGCCCTCCCGATCTCCTGTACTCAGACGGTCTCCATTAAAAGTCAGCCCACCATTAATCTCCCTATTTCATAGTAATTAGTGATGTTAACTTGGGAGTTATTACTCGCGAACTAACCGTTTATCCTTATAACTAGTCATTAGTGGGACACCATAATCACTATTTGTAACCCCCGGTCTTTCTCATATAAAGAGATCGGAGGAAGCCTGCAAAGGAACGTTTTTTGGATACGCCTATGGTTGTTCACGCCCTAGAGCTCATACTAAACACATAAAATTAGAGTTATTATCCTCCAGAAGACTCTCATTGTCTCACGGATAGAGATAACCATCAAGATTCGTCCACAGTACTCCCCAATGCCTAAACAAATACGTACTGCGGATACCCCCATGGTATATTGTCGCTTCATACACAACGACAGTCCCTATCTGACTTTATATAAAATAGTTATAGTTTTTACAAATAGTCTCTTCAGTTTAATCTTCAAACACATATTTATATATGCCCATAAATATTCTCAAATAAAAATCTTTTAAATACCGTCAAGATCTACAATTTTTGCTCAAAATTTATCAGCCAACCAACTTGATTTAAAATAATGATGATTTTTCAAACAATCGTTTCTTGTGTAAACCACTAAGGCCCTGTTCGGTTGCATTGGATTTAATCCCAAAAGGGAATAAATTCAGATAGGGATCAAGTTGATCCCCTCCTTGTCACTTAATCCCTCTGGGTTTTAATCCCTTTATTTTCTTAATCCCTTGCACATGTTCGGCTGGACAGGGAATGCACCTAAGAAATGTATAGTACTGCTTTTTCATGGATATAATTAGTGCATTTTCATGAAGATCACAAAATAAATAAAAAACATCGATTAGAATACAATGTGAATAGGCCTTCGTATTCTTAACACTTTATCATCTGCTGATGACTTAGCACCCTGGAAGATCCACATGAGGCGCCTCCAGTTTCTCCAGTTTGCCATATCCATCCTCTACCAGGAACGCCATTGCCAGGCCCCAGCCTATGTGCACGTCGAGATGGCAGTGCATGAGCCACACCCTAGGGTTGTCGGCGACGAACCGGATGATGGACCAGCTAGTTGACGAGCACTGCCACTATGTTCCGCTGCGGTGGGTCGACGAGGTTGAACTTCTCGGCGTCCTGCTTGGGGTCGAAGTAACCGAAGCCCTCGGCGAGGATGTGGAAGTCGTAGCCGTGGATGTGGATGGGCTGGTTCTCCGCCGCGACACAGCTTCGTCACCGGGGCCGACTGCCACAAGCCACGGAGGATGTTTTGCGCCGTGTAGTCGAACTGCACCGGTGGGTACGCCGAGAAGTCGGTGGTGAACACGTTGGGGATGCCGTAGTAGTGCGCGTTGAGGAGGGAGGCTCTTGATGCCCGCGGTGAAGGCGGTGGCGGCGTCGGTGTCGTTGAACGCCGGGAGGATCGGGAACGTCGGCGGCGGCGGCGGTGTCGGCGTCGGTGTCGAGCGGCGGGGCGGGGGGCGGCGGCGGCGGGGCTGGCGGCGGCGACAGGACTAGCGGGGTAGGGCGGCGGCGGTAGGTAGGGCTAAGAGTGAGGGGGAAATTTTTCTCTAGTGGGCTGAGGTGGGTAAATTCCCGGCCCAAGTGAGGGAAAAATCCCAGTGCTGGACCGGGAATAAATCCTCTAATGGGCTAACCGAACACACTATTTTTAATGGGTTGGGTTTTTTTCCAAGCCGAACTGATCCCTGGGATTAGGCCAAAATCCATGTCAACCCCGCCCAACCGAACAGGGCCTAAGGAATAAAATTATTTTGTAGGTGGTTCTCTTAAAAACATTACTAAAATAAATGGTTTTCACAGGTGCTCTCCTAAGTCGATGTTCGGTAAAAGCCAATTTTCCTAAAATGAGATAATCTGCCAACTGCAGAAGGCAGTCACCCGCTAAAATAAGATCATCTGCCAACTGCAGAGGGCAGTCACCCGCTAAAATGAGATCATCTGCCAACTGCAAAGGGCAGTCACCTGCAAGAAGAAATCTAATTTCTGCATGCCGTCAGTTCAGTCTCATGTGTAAATGCACTATTTCTATACACCTTATGTCGTAGATATAATTCTATATCCGTTTGGAAGGATGTCAAAATAAACTGCACGTAAAACTATTTTCATAGTAGTGAGAAATAAATTTAATAAACTCAAAAATTGAAAAATATAAGAAAGCCCCAAATAAACTAGCTCAAAAGCAGCGAGCGAGAACACATGTATTTTGGACGTTTGATCAATATAATTATGTCAACTGTGACATAATTTCCATATAGTAATGAATCGTCATAGCAATATATATAATAATGCAACCTTTTCAGCGATGGCGAAATGTGTGGAAACTAGGAAAAAGTCTAGGGCCAGCTGCTTATATTGCTCAGCATTGCAATATGCATGCATGATACCGTACGTACCGTTGAATGTTCTAATAACAAAAAGGAGATTAAATAGTTATCCACTGATCTGTATTATCTAACTTATAATTTTCTTCATCAATAATGGTCGCTGTCTGTATCCATAGTGTTATCGACTTAACTATAAGCGATCGAACAGGATGTCGAACTCCACTGTAGACACATAGCCAACTTCCATGCATGCTTAAAATTAAAGTTGTTAATTCATTAATTATATTTCTAGGATTTAAATTAAAACATGTGTCAAGGTTGAACTACAAGTGCATAAAATAATAAACTAAATTATCTAAAAAATTTATATTTATGTTGTTGAGTTTATTTTTAGTCGTTATCCACTATAGTTTCAAATTTTTTGTCATTGAAAAAGATTGTAAATAAATTAAACAAAATTTTAAAAAATAAAAAAATGTTTGCCGAGTGCCAAATTTGGGGCACTCGGCAAAGATCTCGTGTTTTCCGAGTGCATCACTCGACAAACAAAAAATTGTTTTCCGCACTTCTCTTCCCGCAAAATTTCAAAACTGGCGCCAATATTTTTCAAAATCTTCACATACATCATTTTAAATACTCCCCACCCTCCCTTCTCCTTCCTCCCTCCTCCCTCTTCCCTCCTCCCTCCTCCCTCCTCTTCCACCACCGGCAGGACACCACGCCGTCGTCGCCGTCCCCACGCTCCGCCCGCACCCCGCCCCGTGCGGCCCGCCCCGCCACGCCGCACCTCGGCGCCGCCCCTGCACCCCGCACCGCACCTCAGCGCGCGCCACCCCTGCACCCGGCCCACGCTGCCCTGGCCCGCCACGCCATGGCATCGTGCCCGCCACGTGTTCGATAAAAGGTGTGTTCAGGATGTGAGTCCTGAGCTGCCTTTTTTGTTTTTAGTTTTTATGTTTGCCAAGTGGCAAACTTTGGGCACTCGGCAAAATTTCTGTCACGTCTATGTTATTCTCTTTTCTTCGCCAAGTATTGAATTTGGCACTCGACAAAAGCTTCGCCGAGTGCCCGATAAAATGGACTCGGCGAATCTCTCTATGCCGATAACGAGTCCACCGAATACGCTTCACCGAGTGCTACACTCGGCGAAGCATTTGCCAAGTGCCTAGGGCACTCGGCAAATGTCGAATTTTCGGTAGTGTTTGGAGCAGTAACCTCCGGTTATTGCTGGTTACTGAATAGTTTGGCATCTATATTATTAATGGTAAGCGAGTAGTTTACATCAAAATCTAATTGGTTTTTAAAGAAATATCATGCAAAATGTAGAAATAATTCAAAAAATAAAAATGGAAAGATCTAAAAAATGTAGAAATTTAAAGAAAATTTGTGATACAATAATAAAAGCATTTAGTATTATATTTATTAGTTTTTTGTTAAATTAAATGATAGTCGACCACAAATCTATTAATGTCATTTTAAAAAACTAAAAATGGCAATGACAGGCTATCACTACCGGAAACTCTATGTTTGCCGAGTGCCCTCGGCTTTGCCGAGTGCATTCCCTCGGGCACTCGACAAACTCTAGTTTGCCGAGTGTACCATAATATACACTCGGCAAACCTTGTACACACGGCAAAACGACACTTTGCCGAGTGTCACGGCTGAGACACTCGGCAAACAAGTGGGAAAATGCCAGGGTACCAATTTTTCTGATGCCGTTGTAACGGTAGGGTGAGAGAGTAGGGTTTGCCGAGTGCCACTAACGGACACTCGGCAAACCCTTCTATTTGCCGAGTGCCATATGTGAAAACACTCGGCAAAATGACAATGTTCATTATTTTATGTGAGATCACAATTTAAGCCTACATCACATTTTAAACATGTTTTGAAGTTGATTTTTTTTACACTCATAATGCAACCTAAGTTAGGCCATGGAAAAGTTTCATATTTTTCTGAGTGGGTTTGCTATTTTTAATAAATTAATCATGTTTCTAGGATTTACTTCCAAGTGGGTCAAATTTCAACTAAATGTACATGAAATAATGACTCAAAAAATATGGAAAAATAATATTTGTGTTCATGATTACATTTGTAATCTTTTACAACTAAATATAACTAAATATTTAAAATCTAATTTACGACACTCGACCGACAATATGCAGGTTAATGGTTTTTTAATTATAGAAAATGTAATTGATGCCTAAAAATTATGACACTTGACATGGTGTCATTATATCATACATATATAATATGGTAAAAATTCATAATGTTTCGACAAAGTTTCAAGTATGACCTTTAGAAATTGGACAACCTTCGAGAAGGTTTAGGAGTTTAGGGATGAAATGAGTTAGGTTTAGAAGCAAATCGATATTCAAATATTTGTTTGAACTTAAAACTTTTTATACTACTAAAACTCAATTTATATTATACCATGTCTAAAATTGGCAAGTTTTAGAGTTAGTATGCTATTTTTGGTTAAAAAAGTTGTTTATAGGATTTTAAGTAAAAGATCCCAAAATTAAACTACAAGTGCCTTATATTTGATTATTTGAACCTAGAAATTTTCTAGGATGAAATATTAGTGTATATTATATAATTCCAAATTATGGGATTTTTTACTGTCTTTATTCTATTTTAGTTTTTTTTAAAAAACAGTATAAAAAATCTTTGCCGAGTCAAATAGGAATGGCACTCGGCAAAGACCAAAAAATCACTTTTGCCGAGTGCCATATCTAAATGCACTCAGCAAAGTATGATCATCCCATTATTTCATGTGAAAACATATTTTGACTCTATATCACATTTAAAACATGTTTTGAACTTGAATTTTTTTACAGTCATAATTCAACATCTGTTAATCCATGTAAAATTTTCATACTTTTATGAGTGGGATTGATATTTGTAATAAATTAATCCTATTTCTAGGATTTTCTTCCAAGTGGGTCAAATTACAACTGCATGTACATGAAACAATGACTCAAAAATTGTAGAAAAATCATATTTATGTTCATGATTCTATTTTTAATCTTTTACAACTAAATATATCTAAATATTTAAAATATAATTTACGACGCTCGGGCGGGCAACATGGAGCTTAATGGTTTTTTAAGTCTATAAAATTAAATTGATGCCTAAAAAATATGATACTTGACATGGTGTCATTGTATCATACATATATACTGTGATAAAAATTTCATAATATTCGACAAAGTTTTCATGTACGACGTTTCGAAACTAGAGAATCTAGGAGAAGGTAAATGTGTTTATGGATGGAATGAGCTAGGTTTAGAAGAAAATCGATATTCAAATCTTTGTTTGCCAGTTAAAACTTTTTATACTATAAATCCCAATGTATCTTATACCATGTCCAAATTTGGGATTTTTTAGTACTAGCTTGCTATTTTTAGTTAATTGAACTTTTTTATAGAATTTAATTAAAAGATCACAAATTTGAACTACAAGTGCATTAAATTTGTTTATTTGAACTAAGAAAATTTTTAGGAGTAAAAATAAATGTATATTATATAATGCCAAATTATGGGATTTTTTACTATCTTTTTTTCTATTTTAGTTTTTTAAAAAAAATTAAAAAAATCTTTGCTGAGTGCCATTGATACTCGTAGTACCCCCACTCTATCTGAGGTGAGAGCTCGGAGCTCGACCTCCGGTCCAGGTATACGCCCTCGCTGAGACACATCTATGGGTCTGATTGCTGATCTACATGTTAGTTCATTTTCATCAATCATCGAACACTTCAATTTGTTTGTTTGAGAACATTAACTGTGAATTAATGTTTTGTAGGCCCAACTAAATGAAGAAAGATCACAAAGGACCGAGTGGCAGACCCAGATGGAGGCTCGGCTGCAGGCTTAGATGCAAGCTCAGATGCAAGCCGAGATGCAGACCCAGATGCAGCAGTGGTTTGCGCAGATGGGTGGATCTTTCTCAGGTCATATGGGCCTGCCTGGACTTCCTCCTCAACCTCAACAATCTCCACGGACTCCACAGAGCGGCAATGTGAGTTTCTAATATTGTTATTGTCGTTTTTGTTATATACAATTGTTCTAACTATTTTTCTTTTTTTTTCAGTTTCATCCATCGGCAGCAGGATCAAACACGCAGCCATCTCCACACACTGGTCATAGCGGTAATGATAATTTGTGAGGCGTGGTGTGAGTTGCCGTGATGAAATTGTTAATTAACTTGAACTTGTCACCGTTAACGCGAACTTGAACTTGTGTATCAATTTGAACTTGTATTTGTGACGTGAACGTGAATTTGTGATGTGATCGTGAAATTTGTGATGTAAATGTGATTTTTGTGATGTGTATGTGATTTCTGTGAATATCTGTGATTCAATGTGAATTTTGGGGCAAATTTTGTGAATAAATGTGAATTTGTGATGAATTTTGTGATTGAATGTGTTTTTTTGGATGAAATATGCAGGAAATAAATGAAAAAAAAAATTAAAAATTTTTTGCCGAGTGTTACACTCGGCAAAGCCATCTACAGTGCACAGAAACGTGCCACGTGGCACGTTTCTGTGCATTCTGGGGAGGCTTTGCCGAGTGCCTCCACGTGGCACTCGGCAACCCCCCTTCGCCGAGTGCCACGGGGGCACTCGGCAAAGCCTTCCAGTGCCACGTGCCCCCTCCCCCGAGCCCCCTTCGCCGAGTGCCCCACGTGGCACTCGGCACACCCCCTTCACCGAGTGCCACGTGGGGCACTCGGCGAAGCCCCACGCGCCACGTGCCCCCCCGAGCCCCCTTCGCCGAGTGCCCCCCGTGGCACTCGGCACACCCCCTTCGCCGAGTGCCACGTGGGGCACTCAGCGAAGCCCCGTTAACGGCCACCCCGGCCGTCAACCGGCTACGTTTGCCGAGTGCTATACGTGGCACTCGGCGAAGTCTATATTGCACTCGGCAAAGACTTCGCCGAGTGCCCGATAAAAAGCACTCGGTGAACCCTCACGTCGCCGACACAGCTATCGCCGAGAGGGGTTCGCCGAGTGTGGCACTCGGTGAAGCCTTTGCCGAGTGCATTGTGGGCTTCGCCGAGTGCCCTAGGCACTCGGCAAACCTTAACCCTAGTGTTCCCGTAGTGTATTGGGTCATACCAATTTTCGTTTTTACTAATCGTGTGCTCTAAAACCACTCTAAATTTGAATATTTTGAAAGAAAATCACCAAAATACATCATAAAACACGTAGTATTTATATAGTATCTGTTTTAAAATTTTGAATTTTGAATTATAATTTGAACCGAACCAACCGATTTAGGCGTACCCAGTCACCAAGTGATAGCGCTATCCTGAATGTACCCTGAAGATTTAGATTTTCATATATATGAATGTGTCAAAGTTGTCGATCCACGTGGCAGAAGCTAAGCTAGCGTGATCTAAGAAGTCATATTTATATTTCTTTAACTTGTTACTTGTACTAATTAAGAGCCATGGAATAACTAATTACTCAAGGGTATCATAAAAATAACCTGGAAAACAGAATACTCCTGTCGGTGGTATTATTTTTTTACAATTTTTTAATTACCGACAGGTTAATATGTGTTAATCCCCTATATAAAAATTATGTTTTGAGCCCTGTTTTGAGTCCATTTTCCTGACGGCAGCAAACCGACAGGGAAAAACGTCCACAACCTGACAGGAAAAAGCCTGCAGCCTGTCAGAAAATTTTTGTACTAACGGTAGAACCAAATTTCCCTGTCGATGTAAATTCACAAAAATAGAAATCTAAACCCGACCCCGTCAATGAAATTTCCTGTTGGGTTCACACCACCAGAAAAATTATTTCTTACAGTGGGCCGTCATGCAAATAAAATTTCCCCGTCACTCTATCCCTGACGGTTATTTCCTATATATTAGCACACCGTCAGAAATTTTGATTTGCCTTTTTTTGTCGGTGTTCCATATTTTCCTGACGGTACGAGAAATTGAAGATACCAATCCAAGATAGGTATCTAATACTCTACTAGCCCCGGGCAAACGGGTGACGAGTGGATTTGATCTTAATTACCATATATTTAGTCAATTCTACCATGAGTGCGTGTGAGTACAGAAAATAAGCCCTAGAATCCCGTAAAAAAACAACTTATCGACATAAGGTGTGCATCACTCATGACCAATACCCACTACGGGAAAACTAGGGTTTTCCGAGTGCCTAGGGCACTCGACGAAGCCCACAATGCACTCGGCAAAGGCTTTGCCGAGTGCCACACTCGGTGAACTCCTCTCGGCGATAGCTGTGTCGGCGACGTGAGGGTTCGCCGAGTGCTTTTTATCGGGCACTCGGCGAAGTCTTTGCCGAGTGCAATATAGACTTCGCCGAGTGCCACGTATAGCACTCGGCAAACGTAGCCGGTTGACGGCCGGGGTGGCCGTTAACGGGGCTTCGCCGAGTGCCCCACGTGGCACTCGGCGAAGGGGGTGTGCCGAGTGCCACGGGGGGCACTCGGCGAAGGGGGCTCGGGGGGGCACGTGGCGCGTGGGGCTTCGTCGAGTGCTCCACGTGGCACTCGGCGAAGGGGGTGTGCCGAGTGCCACGTGGGGCACTCGGTGAAGGGGGCTCGGGGAGGGGGCACGTGGCACTGGAAGGCTTTGCCGAGTGCCCCCGTGGCACTCGGCGAAGGGGGGTTGCCGAGTGCCACGTGGAGGCACTCGGCAAAGCTTCCCCAGAGTGCACAGAAACGTGCCACGTGGCACGTTTCTGTGCACTGTAGGTGGCTTTGCCGAGTGTAACACTCGGCAAAATTTTTTTAATTTTTTTTTCATTTATTTCCTGCATATTTCATCCAAAAACACATTCAATCACAAAATTCATCACAAATTCACATTTATTCACAAAATTTGCCCCAAAATTCACATTGAATCATAGATATTCAGAGAAATCACATACACATCACAAAAATCACATTTACATCACAAATTTCACGATCACATCACAAATTCACGTTCACGTCACAAATACAAGTTCAAATTGATACACAAGTTCAAATTGATATACAAGTTCAAGTTAATTAACAATTTCATCACGGCAACTCACACCACGCCTCACAAATTATCATTACCGCTATGACCAGTGTGTGGAGATGGCTGCGTGTTTGATCCTGCTGCCGCTGGATGAAACTGAAAAAAAAGTTAGAAAAAATTGTATATAACAAAAACGACAATAACAATATTAGAAACTCACATTGCCGCTCTATGGAGTCCGTGGAGATTGTTGAGGTTGAGGAGGAAGTCCAGGCAGGACCCATATGACCTGAGAAAGATCCACCCATCTGCGCAAACCACTGCTGCATCTGGGTCTGCATCTCGGCTTGCATCTAAGCTTGCATCTGAGCCTGCAGCCGAGCCTCCATCTGGGTCTGCCACTCGGTCCTTTGTGATCTTTCTTCATTTAGTTGGGCCTACAAAACATTAATTCACAGTTAATGTTCTCAAACAAACAAATTAAAGTGTTCGATGATTGATGAAAATGAACTAACCTGTAGATCAGCAATCAGACCCATAGATGCGTCTCGGCGAGGGCGTATACCCGGACCGGAGGTCGAGCTCCGAGCTCTCACCTCAGATAGAGAGGGGGTACTACGGGTATCAATGGCATCGTCACCCATCAAATATCGCCCATGTCTCTTGCCTCCTCCAGCCCTCATGACCACCTCGCCATCGATGTCATGTGCGATTGGGTCATAATCGGCGCCATGCACTTCCCTTGCCATCTCTGAATAGTCTTGGAGGCGTTGATATGCATTCCGATTAGTGTACGACTCAGTGGGGTCATTTGGATTGTAAGTATTTCCTTCAACCGCCCTCCCTTTGTGAGCCAGAGCATATGCCATGACTTGGGAGCATTCCTGACCCGCATTGGCCGTTGACTAAAACAAGAAGATAGTTAGAGTTATATTGTGCAATTAAGCAAAAAAAAGAAAATGTAACTACATACCCATCTCGCCCTGAACTGGTCGAGGTTCAGCGAGCCTTGATGGTGTGCTGCCCCCGGCATGAGTAGGCGTCTTTGGCGGCATGCATCGTGACTGCTCTGCCACTCGGCAAAACACCACCTATCAACAATTTGGACCCAACACTCAAGATGAGCGGCACACCACTGTGGAGGGACCTATTTGATGCAAGTGAAGTTGTTAATGACATAATATTAAGTATTAGAAGATACACGAGAATACACTTACCATAATGTATTCCTCTCGTGTCAGAAATGTGGTCCGGGCATCCTTTTTGTTTTTCCTCTCTCGGCGGTGCTGAGCGCAGAAGTCAATAACAGCTTGAATGCGCGCCTCATAATGCATGTCGGTGACAAGCTACTTGGCGGCTCTATTAATAACTGCGGCAGCCTGATCCGCATACCCCTCATCACATCTATAAAAATCCTGCATATAGATGTAAAGAGAATGTTATGTAATCCACATGTTAATAGTATTGACACATATATTAAGAAAATAAACTTACCCAGAGCTCAGCCCTGACTCGATCGGCTAAGGTGGGCAAATTGTCTCCCTTCTCGGTCAGGGGCTCCGGACACACTTTCATAGTGCCTCCATGAGTACGCCGGCTCCGTCCTCTCATCCAAAGATATCAAACCAGGGAACTTTTCCTTGATAAGAAGCCCGAGGATACCGTTTACATGGCGTGAGCACTCACGACCTCCTCGTTCAACCATAATCCAGTTCCTATCCCGATACCATTAAAAAGTATTAGTATATATTAAAAATTAACTAACGAAAAGAATATATTATAGACTTTCTACACAAACTTACCTATTTCCATCTGGTCGAATGAGCGGACGATCAGCTACTGCCACTGGTCGCCTCGGGAGTGACGAAGGACCACGCAACCACACTGCAGGCGCTTCTGTAGCCTGCTCCTCTCCCTCTGCCCCAACCTCCCCACACTCTGCCCCCACCTCCTCCTCCTCCTCCACCCTAGCCTGCTCCTCCTCCGCCTCATCCGACACTGTAATCATCATCGCGACGGGATGCCAGGTATATGGATAGTAGTTTCACTCGAGGGCGCAGGTGCCTTTCCTCTCACTGCTGACTTCTTCGTTCTCCTACCTCGAGGTCTAGATGAGGACCCGACCTCATCTTGAGAGGGAGTGGATCTATCGCCTTTTCCTACTACTGCACTTATTAATTTCTTTAAACCCCCCACCATATTTCAATCACCTGCTACGAAAAAGAGTAAATCACTTTAGATAAACCGTGAAATGTGTTATAAACACATTTATTCTAAAATTAAACATAATTCTCATACAGCTGCTAGAAATAGTCATCGCCGTCCGGATTTGCTGGATCATATGTATCGTCATCACTATCACGTGATATGATGTAATCGTCCAGCTGTTCAGGAGGTGGAATGTTGTCATCACTTTGAGTGCTTGAGTGCAATCTCTCTAGCAGTTCTAAGTCTCTTCCATTATGAATCTCGTCTCCTTCGTCGGCATCGGCACCACTTTCGTTATCTACTTCCATCGTCTCCGTCAAGTCAATAACAAACATGCCTGGTAGCCCATCTTCTTGAAAGAACTCTCCGTCGTATGTGTTCGGGTCTATGTTATAGTCTTCGTTGTTGGGAACAGGCAATTTACCGTGTGGCGACACCTTATACACAACATCCCAACCTTTAAGACGTGCGACGGTTTTGCACGGGTAAGAGAGATAGTAAACATGTGTTGCCTGTTGAGCCACAATATAAACATCTTCACTCGGCAAGGTGGTATCTTGACGAATTTCTATTAAGCCAAGTTCGGGAGTCTGTCTCACTACTTTGGGATTGAACCAGTGGCATTTAAATATAACGGGGTTAAGAGGTTTGCTCCCATCAAAACTCAATTCGTACATTTCTTCGAGTCGTCCATAGTAGTCAACCCCGTCTGTGCCCGGAGTAAAAACTCCGGAATTTGTGGTTCTTCGGTTAGGTCGGCTCTGTTCATGGCTTGTTGTGTGGAAACGATAGCCGTTTACGTCGTAAGCTTTGAATGTCTTGACCTTGTAGGCACAACCATTCGCAACTTGCCTCAACTCGGAACTCATTGTCGTGTCGGTTCTTCCCTATAGGTTTAAATGCGATGAACATGTATATTAGTCACATATAAGATATAATTAAAAGGTACATCTAACTAAAAGTTAGTTTGAGAAATACCTTAGTTTTGAACCAAGAAATGAAATCGGGATTGCCATTTCCCACACCATACTTAAGAAGGGCAGTGGATTCCTCGATGTTAGCCGCCCTCGAACCACGCCAAAATCGTCGATGAAATTCCTCAATGTACGGTTCCACTTCGGAAAGGTTTGTCAGGACATACAACATAATCAAACGCCACTCTTCATGCTGCAAGTTCTTGTTAGCAGCACCACTTGCACTTCCTAGTTGGCCTCTGAAGATGCTGAGATTTGATTCTTCTTCTGGAAGATTGTAACGGGAAGGTGGATTATGCACGCTTGGAAGATTGTCCGCATAATATCTAGTTGTGAAGTTTGACACCTCCTCCAAAACATATGCCTCAGCTATGGATGCTTCAATTTTGCATTTGTTCTTACATTTATTCCGAAGAATCTTTTGGAATCTCTCAATTGAATAGCACCAACGGCTCTGAACCGGACCTCCCATACGGGCCTCATACGGAAGGTGCACTATCATATGTTGCATCGGATTAAAAAAACGGGCGGAAAGATCTTTTCTAACTTGCATAATAACACGGGCGCTAGTGTCTCCATGTCTGCTACCACGGTGTGAGACAACTGTTTAGCACAAAGTTGCCGGAAAAAATTGCTCAATTCAGCTAGAACTCGCCAGACATCCTCGGGGACATAGCCACGAATCATGATCGGGAGCAACCGCTCAATCCATATGTGATAGTCATGACTTTTGAGTCCGTTTATTCGCAGAGTAGCTAGATTAACTCCCTCTTCAGATTAGCTGCATAGCCATCAGGAAACATCAATGTTTGAAACCACTCAAGTACTTCCCTCCTTTGTCCCCTTGTTAGAACAAAATCAGACTTTGGCTTCGTCCAGGATTTCCCGCTTCTAGGAGGTATCATGTCGAGCTTAGGTCTGTTGGATATAGCCGCTTGATCCAGTCGTGCCTTGATATTGTCTTTCGTCTTCTCAGGAATATCCATGATTGTGCCGAAAATGGCCTCGGCAACATTTTTCTCAGTGTGCATCACATCAATGTTGTGCGGAAGGAGAAGATTATCGAAATAAGGAAGATTCCATAAACATGGCTTGTGAGTCCATGCATGATGCTCACCATATCCGATAAAACCAGCTCCTTGTGTATTAATTTGCAAAGACTCTAATTGAGCCCGAACATCGGCTCCGGTCATTTTAATTGGTGCTGAGCCTCTAACAGACACATCTTTTGTAAAATTCTTCTTATCCTTCCTGAATGGATGGTTCCGTGGAAGAATTGTCGGTGCTTGTCAAACGAGGAATATTTTCCACCCTTAGCCAGCCAAATGAACTTTAGAGTCGACCGACAAATCGGGCATGCGAACTTCCCATGCACGCACCAGCCGCAAATATCGAATATGCTGGTAGGTCATGTAGAGAGTACATATACCAGACATGCATTCTGAAGTTTGTCTTTGTAGATCGATCATATATCAACACACCGTCTTCCCACGCATGGACCAAATCATCCATCAAAGGCTCCATGTACACACTCATATTTTCCCCGAGTATTCAGGCCCTGGAATTATCAAGGACAAGAAAATATTCTGTCGTTGAAAGATGACGCCGGGAGGAAGGTTGAGGGGAATAACAAACATTGGCCAACAACTGTATGCGGCAGCCGTCATACCATATGGATTGAACCCATCTGTTGCTATAGCAATTCGTACATTACGTGGCTCTAAAGCTTTCTCGGGATGGAGCTGATCAAATTTTTTCCACGCTTCTCCATCTGATGGATGACCTAGCTTGTCTGGGTTGTAACGAATCCCATTTTTATGCCATGTCATCTGTTTAGCAGATTCCTCGGTCATGTACAGCCGTTGGATCCTCGGTACAAAGGGAAGGTACCGAAGGATCTTCACGGGAATTGAGAGTTGTTTCTTCGCACCATCATCGGAGTCTACCTCCAGATACCTAGAGGATTTGCATTTCACTGCAGCAGGTTGCGTCTGCATATTGTTTTCTGAATAAAATGCATCCGTTGGTACAAGCATGTATTTGCTCATAAGGCATCTTAAGTGCACGGAGGACTTTCTTAGACTCGTACATGCTCTTCGGAAGATTGTGACCTTCTGGAAGAAGGCTACCAACAACCGTCAGCATAACATCGAAGCATTCTCGACTCAAGCTAAACTGCGACTTGATGGCCAATAGCCGTGCGATGGTATCCAGTTGAGAAACCTTAGTGTGACCGTGAAGAGGTTGCTTTGACGCGGACAACATGTCATAAAACGCTTTTGTCGTTGGCTCCGGCACTTCCTCTTCACGTGCTTCGTCAAAATGCGCATCTTCAAAGTCATCTAGCATAAATCCAACCCCTCCCTCATCATCGTCCATGCGATGTCGCAACACCTCCTCTCTAGGACGTTGGGACTCACCATGATACGTCCAACGGGTATAATTTGGCATAAACCCATATTTGCATAGGTGTTTACCCATAGCATCCTTTGTTTGTCGACGCTTATTCTCGCACTGACTACATGGGCACCAGGTCTTGTCACGTACATTCTGTCTACCAAACGCTGTCTCTAAGAATACTTCAGTGTTCTTGATCCAATCCATGGTCACCTCGGCCTGACTAGGGCGACCCGTGTACATACACTCACGATGATCCATCTTGTACTAAACTAGGAAACAACACCCGTGTTTAGGGGTTAGTGAGAACGAGATGAATATAACAGTCTAATAGGTAAGATAGGTCCTAATCCCACCAGACAATGCGTAGATTGAGCTCGTATTCACGCTCCGTTCCGATCCAACCCAAAATTTCGGCAGCACCTCCCCGCTGCTCTCCAAACGCACGTCTAGGCAACATGCCAAGAGGATGTGCTGTTCGGAGAACAACGGGGAGGTGCTATCGAAACCCTGGGTCGAATCAGAACGGAGCATGAAAACGAGCTCAATCTACGCATCCTCGGCTAGTCCAAACGTGGACAGTTCGAACAGTTACGGCCAAAGATATGCAAAGACATGCATATTCTAAACCGTAACTCTTCCGAACGGGAGACGCCTAGGTTACGCGACAATAACCAAAATAAATAAATTTTTGACAACATCTTATCTATAATACATAGCAAATCTGCATCAATAGGATGGCACGATGGCCGTCACCCACATACACACATCACGATGTGATGGCCGACATCCACATACACATATATATATATCACGGCACGATGGCCGACATCCACATACACAAGATATTAATCAACATAACCATTAAAACATAACAAGAATTACAACGATTATATTAAAACATAACGAGGAAGGGATGTTGAAAGCAAACAAAACATGTGACGTTGTATTAGACAATAAAAAACATGTACAAAGCATATTAATCATTCATGTTCAAGCAAATATTAATCCTAGGTTCTAAGGTTACTGGTAGGGTTTGATGTGAGATGACGACGATGAAGCCGAGAAGATAACGGTGACGCCGGTAAGAGAGCGCTAACCAAATTAGATCTATCTAAAAATCATTAAAAAAATTAGTTATAAGATAAATTAATTAAAAAATGTGAGAAGCTAAACTAAACAACATAAAATTATAAAATATCAAATATTATACATGCATTTACTATTTTCTATGTACTATTTGAAAAAAAAAGGGGATATATGTATATACCTAGCTAGGCAAGGGGTAGGAAGGCGGAGCCGGTGCCGGGACCGGTGGCCGGGGCAGCCGAGCCGGTGTCCTGAGGGCGGTCGGGGCCGGCGAGGTTGGCCGGCGGCCGGGGGCGGCGCGGGGGGGCCATGCGGGCGGGGGCGGCGGGGCCGGGGGCCGGCGGCCAGGGGGCGCGCGGGGGGCGCAGGGCGGCGGGGGGCGGCGGCCGGGGGGCGGCGGCCGGGGGGCGGGAGGTGGCCAGCGCGGGGAGGCGGCCGGCGGCGGGGTGCACGGAGCGGGGGGCTGCCGCCGGTGAGGGAGCAGGCGGCGGGGTGCTGCGGGAGCGGGGGAGACAGATCTGGGCGCACTGTGCGCCCAGATCTGCGGGGCTTTTTTAGCCTATACCGAAGGTTCGCCGAGTACCAAATTGGGAGGCACTCGGTGAACAATTTTTTTTAAATGTTTACCGAGTGCCACCAGTAGCCACTCGGCAATTTTTTTTATAAATAAACCATTTCTTTGCCGAGTGCAAGGGATAATTGCACTCGGCAAAGATTTTTTTATTTGTTTTTTTAAAAAAATATAAAATAGGAAAAGGATAGTAAAAATCCCATAATTTGGCATTATATAATATACACTTATGTTTACTCTACAAATGTTCTTAGATCAAATAAACAAATTTAATGCACTTTTAGTTTAATTTGGGATCTTTTACTTAAAATCCTATAAACAACGTTTTTAACCAAAATAGCAAACTAACTCAAAAAAAGGCCAGTTTTTGACATGGTATGAGATAAATTGAGTTTTAGTAGTACAAAAGTTTTAAGTTCAAAAAAATATTTGAATACCGATTTGCTTGTAAACCTAACTCATTTCATCCATAAACTACTAAACCTTCTCGAAGGTTGTCCAATTCTAAAGGTCATACTTGAAAATTTTGTCGAACCATTATGAATTTTTTTACCATATTATATATGTATGATAATGACACCATGTCAAGTGTCATATTTTTAGGCATCAATTACATTTTCTATAATTAAAAACCATTAACCTGCATATTGCCGTCGAGTGTCGTAAATTAGATTTTAAATATTTAGTTATATTTAGTTGTAAAAGATTACAAATGTAATCATGAACACAAATATGATTTTTCCATAATTTTGAGTCATTATTTCATGTACATGCATTTCAAATTTGACCCACTTGGAAGTAAATCCTAGAAATACAAATATTTTATTAAAAATACCAAACCCACTCATAAAGTATGAAAATTTACCAAGGATTAAACATGTTGAATTATGACTGTAAAAAAATTCAGGTTCAAACATTTTTGAAATGTGATATGGACTCAAAATGTGTTTTCACATGAAATATTGGGTTCCTATAGTACTTTGCCGAGTGATTTTTAAATAGCACTCGGCAAAGAATATTTATTTGC
>JAAALK010000081.1:24796713-24817858 GCA_019279435.1 Zizania palustris | reverse complement strand
GGTTTTAATCCCTTTATTTTCTTAATCCCTTGCACATGTTCGGCTGAAATGTATAGTACTGCTTTTTCATGGATATAATTAGTGCATTTTCATGAAGATCACAAAATAAATAAAAAACATCGATTTAGAATACAATGTGAATAGGCCTTCGTATTCTTAACACTTTATCATCTGCTGATGACTTAGCACCCTGGAAGATCCACATGAGGCGCCTCCAGTTTCTCCAGTTTGCCATATCCATCCTCTACCAGGAACGCCATTGCCAGGCCCCAGCCTATGTGCACGTCGAGATGGCAGTGCATGAGCCACACCCTAGGGTTCGGCGACGAACCGGATGATGGACCAGCTGTTGACGAGCACTGCCACTATGTTCCGCTGCGGTGGGTCGACGAGGTTGAACTTCTCGGCGTCCTGCTTGGGGTCGAAGTAACCGAAGCCCTCGGCGAGGATGTGGAAGTCGTAGCCGTGGATGTGGATGGGCTGGTTCTCCGCCGCGACACAGCTTCGTCACCGGGGCCGACTGCCACAAGCCACGGAGGATGTTTTGCGCCGTGTAGTCGAACTGCACCGGTGGGTACGCCGAGAAGTCGGTGGTGAACACGTTGGGGATGCCGTAGTAGTGCGCGTTGAGGAGAGGCCTTGATGCCCGTGGTGAAGGCGGTGGCGGCGTCGGTGTCGTTGAACACCGGGAGGATCGGGAACGTCGGCGGCGGCGGCGGTGTCGGCGTCGGTGTCGAGCGGCGGGGCGGGGGCGGTGGCGGCGGGGCTGGCGGCGGCGACAGGACTAGCGGGGTAGGGCGGCGGCGGTAGGTAGGGCTAAGAGTGAGGGGAAATTTTCCTCTAGTGGGTCGAGGTGGGTAATTCCCGGCCCAAGTGAGGGAAAAATCCTAGTGCTGGACCGGGAATAAATCCTCTAATGGGCTAACCGAACACACTATTTTTAATGGGTTGGGTTTTTTTCCAAGTCGGACTGATCCCTGGGGATTGGGCCAAAATCCATGTCAACCCCGACCCAACCGAACAGGGCCTAAGGAATAAATTATTTTGTAGGTGGTCTCTTAAAAACATTACTAAAATAAATGGTTTTCACAGGTGCTCTCCTAAGTCGATCTTCGGTAAAAGCCAATTTTCCTAAAATGAGATAATCTGCCAACTGCAGAAGGCAGTCACCCGCTAAAATAAGATCATCTGCCAACTGCAGAGGGCAGTCACCCGCTAAAATGAGATCATCTGCCAACTGCAGAGGCAGTCACCTGCATATGAAAATTAGATTTTTTTATAAGTGGTACACATAATTAATCTTCTATCTGTCGATGGTATTAACACAAACGGGTTGTTTATGTAGACTGCAAGAAGAAATCTAATTTCTGCATGCCGTCAGTTCGTCTCATGGTAAATGCACTATTTCTATACACCTTATGTCGTAGATATAATTCTATATCCGTTTGGAAGGATGTCAAAATAAACTGCACGTAAAACTATTTTCATAGTAGTGAGACACAAATTTAATAAACTCAAAATTGAAAATATAAGAAAGCCCCAAATAACTAGCTCAAAAGCAGCGAGCGAGAACACATGTATATTTTGGACGTTTGATCAATATAATTATGTCAACTGTGACATAATTTCCATATAGTAATGAATCGTCATAGCAATATATATAATAATGCAACCTTTTCAGCGATGGCGAAAATGTGTGGAAACTAGGAAAAAGTCTAGGGCCAGCTGCTTATATTGCTCAGCATTGCAATATGCATGCATGATACCGTACGTACCGTTGAATGTTCTAATAACAAAAAGGAGATTAAATAGTTATCCACTGATTTGTATTATCTAACTTAAAATTTTCTTCATCAATAATGGTCGCTGTCTGTGTCCATAGTGTTATCGACTTAACTATAAGCGATCGAACAGGATGTCGAACTCCACTGTAGACACATAGCCAACTTCCATGCATGCTTAAAATTAAAGTTGTTAATTCATTAATTATATTTCTAGGATTTAAATTAAACATGTGTCAAGGTTGAACTACAAGTGCATAAAATAATAAACTAAATTATCTAAAAAATTTATATTATGTTGTTGAGTTTATTTTTAGTCGTTATCCACTATAGTTTCAAATTTTTTGTCATTGAAAAAGATTGTAAATAAATTAAACAAAATTTTTAAAAAATAAAAAATGTTTGCCGAGTGCCAAATTTGGGGCACTCGGCAAAGATCTCGTGTTTTCCGAGTGCATCACTCGACAAACAAAAATTGTTTTCCGCACTTCTCTTCCCGCAAAATTTCAAAACTGGCGCCAATATTTTCAAAATCTTCACATACATCATTTTAAATACTCCCCACCCTCCCTTCTCCTTCCTCCCTCCTCCCTCTTCCCTCCTCCCTCCTCCCTCCTCTTCCACCACCGGCAGGACACCACGCCGTCGTCGCCGTCCCCACGCTCCGCCCGCACCCCGCCCCGTGCGGCCCCGCCCCGCCACGCCGCACCTCGGCGCCGCCCCTGCACCCCGCACCGCACCTCAGCGCGCGCCACCCCTGCACCCGGCCCACGCTGCCCTGGCCCGCCACGCCATGGCATCGTGCCAGCCACGTGTTCGATAAAAGGTGTGTTCAGGATGTGAGTCCTGAGCTGCTTTTTGTTTTTAGTTTTTATGTTTGCCGAGTGGCAAACTTTGGGCACTCGGCAAAATTTCTGTCACGTCTATGTTATTCTCTTTTCTTCGCCAAGTATTGAATTTGGCACTCGACAAAAGCTTCGCCGAGTGCCCGATAAAATGGACTCGGCGAATCTCTCTATGCCGATAACGAGTCCACCGAATACGCTTCACCGAGTGCTACACTCGGCGAAGCATTTTCCAAGTGCCTAGGGCACTCGGCAAATGTCGAATTTTCGGTAGTGTTTGGAGCAGTAACCTCCGGTTATTGCTGGTTACTGAATAGTTTGGCATCTATATTATTAATGGTAAGCGAGTAGTTTACATCAAAATCTAATTGGTTTTTAAAGAAATATCATGCAAAATGTAGAAATAATTCAAAAATAAAAATGGAAAGATCTAAAAAATGTAGAAATTTAAAGAAAATTTGTGATACAATAATAAAAGCATTTAGTATTATATTTATTAGTTTTTGTTAAATTAAATGATAGTCGACCACAAATCTATTAATGTCATTTTAAAAAAACTAAAAATGGCAATGACAGGCTATCACTACCGGAAACTCTATGTTTGCCGAGTGCCCTCGGCTTTGCCGAGTGCATTCCCTCGGGCACTCGGCAAACTCTAGTTTGCCGAGTGTACCATAATATACACTCGGCAAACCTTGTACACACGGCAAAACGACACTTTGCCGAGTGTCACGGCTGAGACACTCGGCAAACAAGTGGGAAAATGCCAGGGTACCAATTTTTCTGATGCCGTTGTAACGGTAGGGTGAGAGAGTAGGGTTTGCCGAGTGCCACTAACGGACACTCGGCAAACCCTTCTATTTGCCGAGTGCCATATGTGAAAACACTCGGCAAAATGACAATGTTCATTATTTTATGTGAGATCACAATTTAAGCCTACATCACATTTTAAACATGTTTTGAAGTTGTTTTTTTACACTCATAATGCAACCTAAGTTAGGCCATGGAAAAGTTTCATATTTTTCTGAGTGGGTTTGCTATTTTTAATAAATTAATCATGTTTCTAGGATTTACTTCCAAGTGGGTCAAATTTCAACTAAATGTACATGAAATAATGACTCAAAAAATATGGAAAAAATAATATTGTGTTCATGATTACATTTGTAATCTTTTACAACTAAATATAACTAAATATTTAAAATCTAATTTACGACACTCGACCGACAATATGCAGGTTAATGGTTTTTTAATTATAGAAAATGTAATTGATGCCTAAAAATTATGACACTTGACATGGTGTCATTATATCATACATATATAATATGGTAAAAAATTCATAATGTTTCGACAAAGTTTCAAGTATGACCTTTAGAAATTGGACAACCTTCGAGAAGGTTTAGGAGTTTAGGGATGAAATGAGTTAGGTTTAGAAGCAAATCGATATTCAAATATTTGTTTGAACTTAAAACTTTTTATACTACTAAAACTCAATTTATATTATACCATGTCTAAAATTGCAAGTTTAGAGTTAGTATGCTATTTTTGGTTAAAAAAGTTGTTTATAGGATTTTAAGTAAAAGATCCCAAATTAAACTACAAGTGCCTTATATTTGATTATTTGAACCTAGAAATTTTCTAGGATGAAATATTAGTGTATATTATATAATTCCAAATTATGGGATTTTTTACTGTCTTTATTCTATTTTAGTTTTTTTTTAAAAAACAGTATAAAAAATCTTTGCCGAGTCAAACAGGAATGGCACTCGGCAAAGACCAAAAAAATCACTTTTGCCGAGTGCCATATCTAAATGCACTCGGCAAAGTATGATCATCCCATTATTTCATGTGAAAACATATTTTGACTCTATATCACATTTAAAACATGTTTTGAACTTGAATTTTTTACAGTCATAATTCACATCTGTTAATCCATGTAAAATTTTCATACTTTTAAGAGTGGGATTGCTATTTGTAATAAATTAATCCTATTTCTAGGATTTTCTTCCAAGTGGGTCAAATTACAACTGCATGTACATGAAACAATGACTCAAAAATTGTAGAAAAATCATATTTATGTTCATGATTCTATTTTTAATCTTTTACAACTAAATATATCTAATATTTAAAATATAATTTACGACGCTCGGGCTGCAACATGGAGCTTAATGGTTTTTTAAGTCTATAAAATTAAATTGATGCCTAAAAAATATGATACTTGACATGGTGTCATTGTATCATACATATATACTGTGATAAAAATTTCATAATGTTTCAACAAAGTTTTCATGTACGACGTTTGGAAACTAGAGAACCTAGGAGAAGGTAAATGTGTTTATGGATGGAATGAGCTAGGTTTAGAAGAAAATCGATATTCAAATCTTTGTTTGCCGTTAAACTTTTATACTAATAAATCCCAATGTATCTTATACCATGTCCAGATTTGGGATTTTTAGTACTAGCTTGCTATTTTTAGTTAATTGAACTTTTTTATAGAATTTAATTAAAAGATCACAAATTTGAACTACAAGTGCATTAAATTTGTTTATTTGAACTAAGAAAATTTTTAGGAGTAAAAATAAATGTATATTATATAATGCCAAATTATGGGATTTTTTACTATCTTTTTTTCTATTTTAGTTTTTTTAAAAAAAATTAAAAAAATCTTTGCTGAGTGCCATTGATACC
The DNA here is from genome assembly GCA_019279435.1 of Zizania palustris. NCBI lineage: Eukaryota > Viridiplantae > Streptophyta > Magnoliopsida > Poales > Poaceae > Zizania > Zizania palustris. The sequence continues at coordinate 24,812,547 of JAAALK010000081.1, read as the reverse complement.
CGTAGTACCCCCAATCTATCTGAGGTGAGAGCTCGGAACTCGACCTCCGGTCCAGGTATACGCCCTCGCTGAGACACATCTATGGGTCTGATTGCTGATCTACATGTTAGTTCATTTTCATCAATCATCGAACACTTCAATTTGTTTGTTTGAGAACATTAACTGTGAATTAATGTTTTGTAGGCCCAACTAAATGAAGAAAGATCACAAAGGACCGAGTGGCAGACCCAGATGGAGGCTCGGCTGCAGGCTTAGATGCAAGCTCAGATGCAAGCCGAGATGCAGACCCAGATGCAGCAGTGGTTTGCGCAGATGGGTGGATCTTTCTCAGGTCATATGGGCCTGCCTGGACTTCCTCCTCAACCTCAACAATCTCCACGGACTCCACAGAGCGGCAATGTGAGTTTCTAATATTGTTATTGTCGTTTTTGTTATATACAATTGTTCTAACTATTTTTCTTTTTTTTTCAGTTTCATCCATCGGCAGCAGGATCAAACACGCAGCCATCTCCACACACTGGTCATAGCGGTAATGATAATTTGTGAGGCGTGGTGTGAGTTGCCGTGATGAAATTGTTAATTAACTTGAACTTGTCACCGTTAACGCGAACTTGAACTTGTGTATCAATTTGAACTTGTATTTGTGACGTGAACGTGAATTTGTGATGTGATCGTGAAATTTGTGATGTAAATGTGATTTTTGTGATGTGTATGTGATTTCTGTGAATATCTGTGATTCAATGTGAATTTTGGGGCAAATTTTGTGAATAAATGTGAATTTGTGATGAATTTTGTGATTGAATGTGTTTTTTTGGATGAAATATGCAGGAAATAAATGAAAAAAAAAATTAAAAAATTTTTTGCCGAGTGTTACACTCGGCAAAGCCATCTACAGTGCACAGAAACGTGCCACGTGGCACGTTTCTGTGCATTCTGGGGAGGCTTTGCCGAGTGCCTCCACGTGGCACTCGGCAACCCCCCTTCGCCGAGTGCCACGGGGGCACTCGGCAAAGCCTTCCAGTGCCACGTGCCCCCCTCCCCCGAGCCCCCTTCGCCGAGTGCCCCACGTGGCACTCGGCACACCCCCTTCACCGAGTGCCACGTGGGGCACTCGGCGAAGCCCCACGCGCCACGTGCCCCCCCGAGCCCCCTTCGCCGAGTGCCCCCGTGGCACTCGGCACACCCCCTTCGCCGAGTGCCACGTGGGGCACTCAGCGAAGCCCCGTTAACGGCCACCCCGGCCGTCAACCGGCTACGTTTGCCGAGTGCTATACGTGGCACTCGGCGAAGTCTATATTGCACTCGGCAAAGACTTCGCCGAGTGCCCGATAAAAAGCACTCGGTGAACCCTCACGTCGCCGACACAGCTATCGCCGAGAGGGGTTCGCCGAGTGTGGCACTCGGTGAAGCCTTTGCCGAGTGCATTGTGGGCTTCGCCGAGTGCCCTAGGCACTCGGCAAACCTTAACCCTAGTGTTCCCGTAGTGTATTGGGTCAGACCAATTTTCGTTTTTACTAATCGTGTGCTCTAAAACCACTCTAAATTTGAATATTTTGAAAGAAAATCACCAAAATACATCATAAACACGTAGTATTTATATAGTATCTGTTTTAAAATTTTGAATTTTGAATTATAATTTGAACCGAACCAACCGATTTAGGCGTACCCAGTCACCAAGTGATAGCGCTATCCTGAATGTACCCTGAAGATTTAGATTTTCATATATATGAATGTGTCAAAGTTGTCGATCCACGTGGCAGAAGCTAAGCTAGCGTGATCTAAGAAGTCATATTTATATTTCTTTAACTTGTTACTTGTACTAATTAAGAGCCATGGAATAACTAATTACTCAAGGGTATCATAAAAATAACCTGGAAAACAGAATACTCCTGTCGGTGGTATTATTTTTTTACAATTTTTTAATTACCGACAGGTTAATATGTGTTAATCCCCTATATAAAAATTATGTTTTGAGCCCTGTTTTGAGTCCATTTTCCTGACGGCAGCAAACCGACAGGGAAAAACGTCCACAACCGACAGGAAAAGCCTGCAGCCTGTCAGAAAATTTTTGTACTAACGGTAGAACCAAATTTCCCTGTCGATGTAAATTCACAAAAATAGAAATCTAAACCCGACCCCGTCACTGAAATTTCCTGTTGGGTTCACACCACCAGAAAATTATTTCTTACAGTGGGCCGTCATGCAAATAAAATTTCCCCGTCACTCTATCCCTGACGGTTATTTCCTATATATTAGCACACCGTCAGAAATTTTGATTTGCCTTTTTTTGTCGGTGTTCCATATTTTCCTGACGGTACGAGAAATTGAAGATACCAATCCAAGATAGGTATCTAATACTCTACTAGCCCCGGGCAAACGGGTGACGAGTGGATTTGATCTTAATTACCATATATTTAGTCAATTCTACCATGAGTGCGTGTGAGTACAGAAAATAAGCCCTAGAATCCCGTAAAAAACAACTTATCGACATAAGGTGTGCATCACTCATGACCAATACCCACTACGGGAAAACTAGGGTTTTCCGAGTGCCTAGGGCACTCGACGAAGCCCACAATGCACTCGGCAAAGGCTTTGCCGAGTGCCACACTCGGTGAACTCCTCTCGGCGATAGCTGTGTCGGCGACGTGAGGGTTCGCCGAGTGCTTTTTATCGGGCACTCGGCGAAGTCTTTGCCGAGTGCAATATAGACTTCGCCGAGTGCCACGTATAGCACTCGGCAAACGTAGCCGGTTGACGGCCGGGGTGGCCGTTAACGGGGCTTCGCCGAGTGCCCCACGTGGCACTCGGCGAAGGGGGTGTGCCGAGTGCCACGGGGGGCACTCGGCGAAGGGGGCTCGGGGGGGGCACGTGGCGCGTGGGGCTTCGTCGAGTGCTCCACGTGGCACTCGGCGAAGGGGGTGTGCCGAGTGCCACGTGGGGCACTCGGTGAAGGGGGCTCGGGGAGGGGGGCACGTGGCACTGGAAGGCTTTGCCGAGTGCCCCCGTGGCACTCGGCGAAGGGGGGTTGCCGAGTGCCACGTGGAGGCACTCGGCAAAGCTTCCCCAGAGTGCACAGAAACGTGCCACGTGGCACGTTTCTGTGCACTGTAGGTGGCTTTGCCGAGTGTAACACTCGGCAAAAATTTTTTAAATTTTTTTTTTCATTTATTTCCTGCATATTTCATCCAAAAAACACATTCAATCACAAAATTCATCACAAATTCACATTTATTCACAAAATTTGCCCCAAAATTCACATTGAATCATAGATATTCACAGAAATCACATACACATCACAAAAATCACATTTACATCACAAATTTCACGATCACATCACAAATTCACGTTCACGTCACAAATACAAGTTCAAATTGATACACAAGTTCAAATTGATATACAAGTTCAAGTTAATTAACAATTTCATCACGGCAACTCACACCACGCCTCACAAATTATCATTACCGCTATGACCAGTGTGTGGAGATGGCTGCGTGTTTGATCCTGCTGCCGCTGGATGAAACTGAAAAAAAAAGTTAGAAAAAATGTATATAACAAAAACGACAATAACAATATTAGAAACTCACATTGCCGCTCTATGGAGTCCGTGGAGATTGTTGAGGTTGAGGAGGAAGTCCAGGCAGACCCATATGACCTGAGAAAGATCCACCCATCTGCGCAAACCACTGCTGCATCTGGGTCTGCATCTCAGCTTGCATCTAAGCTTGCATCTGAGCCTGCAGCCGAGCCTCCATCTGGGTCTGCCACTCGTTCCTTTGTGATCTTTCTTCATTTAGTTGGGCCTACAAAACATTAATTCACAGTTAATGTTCTCAAACAAACAAATTAAAGTGTTCGATGATTGATGAAAATGAACTAACCTGTAGATCAGCAATCAGACCCATAGATGCGTCTCGGCGAGGGCGTATACCCGGACCGGAGGTCGAGCTCCGAGCTCTCACCTCAGATAGAGAGGGGGGTACTACGGGTATCAATGGCGTCGTCACCCATCAAATATCGCCCATGTCTCTTGCCTCCTCCAGCCCTCATGACCACCTCGCCATCGATGTCATGTGCGATTGGGTCATAATCGGCGCCATGCACTTCCCTTGCCATCTCTGAATAGTCTTGGAGGCGTTGATATGCATTCCGATTAGTGTATGACTCAGTGGGGTCATTTGGATTGTAAGTATTTCCTTCAACCGCCCTCCCTTTGTGAGCCAGAGCATATGCCATGACTTGGGAGCATTCCTGACCCGCATTGGCCGTTGACTAAAACAAGAAGATAGTTAGAGTTATATTGTGCAATTAAGCAAAAAAAAGAAAATGTAACTACATACCCATCTCGCCCTGAACTGGTCGAGGTTCAGCGAGCCTTGATGGTGTGCTTCCCCCGGCATGAGTAGGCATCTTTGGCGGCATGCATTGTGACTACTCTGCCACTCGGCAAAACACCACCTATCAACAATTTGGACCCAACACTCAAGATGAGCGGCACACCACTGTGGAGGGACCTATTTGATGCAAGTGAAGTTGTTAATGACATAATATTAAGTATTAGAAGATACACGAGAATACACTTACCATAATGTATTCCTCTCGTGTCAGAAATGTGGTCCGGGCATCCTTTTTGTTTTTCCTCTCTCGGCGGTGCTGAGCGCAGAAGTCAATAACAGCTTGAATGCGCGCCTCATAATGCATGTCGGTGACAAGCTACTTGGCGGCTCTATTAATAACTGCGGCAGCCTGATCCGCATACCCCTCATCACATCTATAAAATCCTGCATATATGTAAGAGAATGTTATGTAATCCACATGTTAATAGTATTGACACATATATTAAGAAAATAAACCTTACCCAGAGCTCAGCCCTGACTCGATCGGCTAAGTGGGCAAATTGTCTCCCTTCTCGGTCAGGGGCGTCCGACACACTTTCATAGTGCCTCCATGAGTACGCCGGCTCCGTCCTCTCATCCAAAGATATCAAACCAGGGAACTTTTCCTTGATAAGAAGCCCGAGGATACCGTTTACATGGCGTGAGCACTCACGACCTCCTCGTTCAACCATAATCCAGTTCCTATCCCGATACCATTAAAAAGTATTAGTATATATTAAAAAATTAACTAACGAAAAGAATATATTATAGACTTTCTACACAAACTTACCTATTTCCATCTGGTCGAATGAGCGGACGATCAGCTACTGCCACTGGTCGCCTCGGGAGTGACGAAGGACCACACAACCACACTGCAGGCGCTTCTGTAGCCTGCTCCTCTCCCTCTGCCCCAACCTCCCCACACTCTGCCCCCACCTCCTCCTCCTCCTCCACCCTAGCCTGCTCCTCCTCCGCCTCATCCGACATGTAATCATCATCGCGACGGGATGCCGGTATATGGATAGTAGTTTCACTCGAGGGCGCAGGTGCCTTTCCTCTCACTGCTGACTTCTTCGTTCTCCTACCTCGAGGTCTAGATGAGGACCTGACCTCATCTTGAGAGGGAGTGGATCTATCGCCTTTTCCTACTACTGCACTTATTAATTTCTTTAAACCCCCCACCATATTTCAATCACCTGCTATGAAAAAGAGTAAATCACTTTAGATAAACCGTAAAATGTGTTATAAACACATTTGTTCTAAAATTAAACATAATTCTCATACAGCTGCTAGAAATAGTCATCGCCGTCCGGATTTGCTGGATCATATGTATCGTCATCACTATCACGTGATATGATGTAATCGTCCAGCTGTTCAGGAGGTGTAATGTTGTCATCACTTTGAGTGCTTGAGTGCAATCTCTCTAGCAGTTCTAAGTCTCTTCCATTATGAATCTCGTCTCCTTCGTCGGCATCGGCACCACTTTCGTTATCTACTTCCATCGTCTCCGTCAAGTCAATAACAAACATGCCTGGTAGCCCATCTTCTTGAAAGAACTCTCCGTCGTATGTGTTCGGGTCTATGTTATAGTCTTCGTTGTTGGGAACAGGCAGTTTACCGTGTGGCGACACCTTATACACAACATCCCAACCTTTAAGACGTGCAACGGTTTTGCACGGGTAAGAGAGATAGTAAACATGTGTTGCCTGTTGAGCCACAATATAAACATCTTCACTCGGCAAGGTGGTATCTTGACGAATTTCTATTAAGCCAAGTTCGGGAGTCTGTCTCACTACTTTGGGATTGAACCAATGGCATTTAAATATAACGGGGTTAAGAGGTTTGCTCCCATCAAAACTCAATTCGTACATTTCTTCGAGTCGTCCATAGTAGTCAACCCCGTCTGTGCCCGGAGTAAAAACTCCGGAATTTGTGGTTCTTCGGTTAGGTCGGCTCTGTTCATGGCTTGTTGTGTGGAAACGATAGTCGTTTACGTCGTAAGCTTTGAATGTCTTGACCTTGTAGGCACAACCATTCGCAACTTGCCTCAACTCGGAACTCATTGTCGTGTCGGTTCTTCCCTATAGGTTTAAATGCGATGAACATGTATATTAGTCACATATAAGATATAATTAAAAGGTACATCTAACTAAAAGTTAGTTTGAGAAATATCTTAGTTTTGAACCAAGAAATGAAATCGGGATTGCCATTTCCCACACCATACTTAAGAAGGGCAGTGGATTCCTCGATGTTAGCCACCCTCGAACCACGCCAAAATTGTCGATGAAATTCCTCAATGTACGGTTCCACTTCGGAAAGGTTTGTCAGGACATACAACATAATCAAACGCCACTCTTCATGCTGCAAGTTCTTGTTAGCAGCACCACTTGCACTTCCTAGTTGGCCTCTAAAGATGCTGAGATTGATTCTTCTTTTGGAAGATTGTAACGGGAAGGTGGATTATGCACGCTTGGAAGATTGTCCGCATAATATCTAGTTGTGAAGTTTGACACCTCCTCCAAAACATATGCCTCAGCTATGGATGCTTCAATTTTGCATTTGTTCTTACATTTATTCCGAAGAATCTTTTGGAATCTCTCAATTGAATAGCACCAACGGCTCTGAACCGGACCTCCCATACGGGCCTCATACGGAAGGTGCACTATCATATGTTGCATCGGATTAAAAAAACCGGGCGGAAAGATCTTTTCTAACTTGCATAATAACACGGGCGCTAGTGTCTCCATGTATGCTACCACGGTGTGAGACAACTGTTTAGCACAAAGTTGCCGGAAAAAATTGCTCAATTCAGCTAGAACTCGCCAGACATCCTCGGGGACATAGCCACGAATCATGATCGGGAGCAACCGCTCAATCCATATGTGATAGTCATGACTTTTGAGTCCGTTTTATTCGCAGAGTAGCTAGATTAACTCCCCTCTTCAGATTAGCTGCATAGCCATCAGGAAACATCAATGTTTGAAACCACTCAAGTACTTCCCTCCTTTGTCCCCTTGTTAGAACAAAATCAGACTTTGGCTTCGTCCAGGATTTCCCGCTTCTAGGAGGTATCATGTCGAGCTTAGGTCTGTTGGATATAGCCGCTTGATCCAGTCGTGCCTTGATATTGTCTTTCGTCTTCTCAGGAATATCCATGATTGTGCCGAAAATGGCCTCGGCAACATTTTTCTCAGTGTGCATCACATCAATGTTGTGCGGAAGGAGAAGATTATCGAAATAAGGAAGATTCCATAAACATGGCTTGTGAGTCCATGCATGATGCTCACCATATCCGATAAAACCAGCTCCTTGTGTATTAATTTGCAAAGACTCTAATTGAGCCCGAACATCGGCTCCGGTCATTTTAATTGGTGCTGAGCCTCTAACAGACACATCTTTTGTAAAATTCTTCTTATCCTTCCTGAATGGATGGTTCCGTGGAAGGAATTGTCGGTGCTTGTCAAACGAGGAATATTTTCCACCCTTAGCCAGCCAAATGAACTTTAGAGTCGACTGACAAATCGGGCATGCGAACTTCCCATGCACGCACCAGCCGCAAAATATCGAATATGCTGGTAGGTCATGTAGAGAGTACATATACCAGACATGCATTCTGAAGTTTGTCTTTGTAGATCGATCATATATCAACACACCGTCTTCCCACTCATGGACCAAATCATCCATCAAAGGCTCCATGTACACACTCATATTTTTCCCCGAGTATTCAGGCCCTGGAATTATCAAGGACAAGAAAATATTCTGTCGTTGAAAGATGACGCCGGGAGGAAGGTTGAGGGGAATAACAAACATTGGCCAACAACTGTATGCGGCAGCCGTCATACCATATGGATTGAACCCATCTGTTGCTATAGCAATTCGTACATTACGTGGCTCTAAAGCTTTCTCGGGATGGAGCTGATCAAATTTTTTCCACGCTTCTCCATCTGATGGATGACCTAGCTTGTCTGGGTTGTAACGAATCCCATTTTTATGCCATGTCATCTGTTTAGCAGATTCCTCGGTCATGTACAGCCGTTGGATCCTCGGTACAAAGGGAAGGTACCGAAGGATCTTCACGTGAATTGAGAGTTGTTTCTTCGCACCATCATCGGAGTCTACCTCCAGATACCTAGAGGATTTGCATTTCATGCAGCAGGTTGCGTCTGCATATTGTTTTCTGAATAAAATGCATCCGTTGGTACAAGCATGTATTTGCTCATAAGGCATCTTAAGTGCACGGAGGACTTTCTTAGACTCGTACATGCTCTTCGGAAGATTGTGACCTTCTGGAAGAAGGCTACCAACAACCGTCAGCATAACATCGAAGCATTCTCGACTCAAGCTAAACTGCGACTTGATGGCCAATAGCCGTGCGATGGTATCCAGTTGAGAAACCTTAGTGTGACCGTGAAGAGGTTGCTTTGACGCGGACAACATGTCATAAAACGCTTTTGTCGTTGGCTCCGGCACTTCCTCTTCACGTGCTTCGTCAAAATGCGCATCTTCAAAGTCATCTAGCATAAATCCAACCCCTCCCTCATCATCGTCCATGCGATGTCGCAACACCTCCTCTCTAGGACGTTGGGACTCACCATGATACGTCCAACGGGTATAATTTGGCATAAACCCATATTTGCATAGGTGTTTACCCATAGCATCCTTTGTTTGTCGACGCTTATTCTCGCACTGACTACATGGGCACCAGGTCTTGTCACGTACATTCTGTCTACCAAACGCTGTCTCTAAGAATACTTCAGTGTTCTTGATCCAATCCATGGTCACCTCGGCCTGACTAGGGCGACCCGTGTACATACACTCACGATGATCCATCTTGTACTAAACTAGGAAACAACACCCGTGTTTAGGGGTTAGTGAGAAACGAGATGAATATAACAGTCTAATAGGTAAGATAGGTCCTAATCCCACCAGACAATGCGTAGATTGAGCTCGTATTCACGCTCCGTTCCGATCCAACCCAAAATTTCGGCAGCACCTCCCCGCTGCTCTCCAAACGCACGTCTAGGCAACATGCCAAGAGGATGTGTGTTCGGAGAACAACGGGGAGGTGCTATCGAAACCCTGGGTCAAATCAGAACGGAGCATGAAAACGAGCTCAATCTACGCATCCTCTGGCTATCCAAACGTGGACAGTTCGAAACAGTTACGGCCAAAGATATGCAAAGATATGCATATTCCAAACCGTAACTCTTCCGAACGGGAGACGCCTAGGTTACGCGACAATAACCAAAATAAATAAATTTTTGACAACATCTTATCTATAATACATAGCAAATCTGCATCAATAGGACGGCACGATGGCCGTCACCCACATACACACATCACGATGTGATGGCCGACATCCACATACACATATATATATATCACGGCACGATGGCCGACATCCACATACACAAGATATTAATCAACATAACCATTAAAAACATAACAAGAATTACAACGATTATATTAAACATAACGAGGAAGGGATGTTGAAAGCAAACAAAACATGTGACGTTGTATTAGACAATAAAAAACATGTACAAAGCATATTAATCATTCATGTTCAAGCAAAATATTAATCCTAGGTTCTAAGGTTACTGGTAGGGTTTGATGTGAGATGACGACGATGAAGCCGAGAAGATAACGGTGACGCCGGTAAGAGAGCGCTAACCAAATTAGATCTATCTAAAAATCATTAAAAAAATTAGTTATAAGATAAATTAATTAAAAAATGTGAGAAGCTAAACTAAACAACATAAAATTATAAAATATCAAATGTTATACATGCATTTACTATTTTCTATGTACTATTTGAAAAAAAAGGATATATGTATATACCTAGCTAGGCAAGGGGGTAGGAAGGCGGAGCCGGTGCCGGGACCGGTGGCCGGGGGCAGCCGAGCCGGTGTCTGAGGGCGGCGGGGCCGGCGAGGTTGGCCGGCGGCCGGGGGCGGCGCGGGGGGCGCATGCCGGGCGGGGGGCGGCGGGGCCGGGGGCCGGCGGCCAGGGGCGGCGCGGGGGGCGCAGGGCGGGCGGGGGGCGGCGGCCGGGGGGGCGGCGGCCGGGGGCCGGGAGGTGGCCAGCGGCGGGAGGCGGCCGGCGGCGGGGTGCACGGAGCGGGGGGCGGCCGCCGGTGAGGGAGCAGGCGGCGGGGTGCTGCGGGAGCGGGGGAGACAGATCTGGGCGCACTGTGCGCCCAGATCTGCGGGGCTTTTTAGCCTATACCGAAGGTTCGCCGAGTACCAAATTGGGAGGCACTCGGTGAACAATTTTTTTTAAATGTTTACCGAGTGCCACCAGTAAGCCACTCGGCAATTTTTTTTATAAAATAAACCATTTCTTTGCCGAGTGCAAGGGATAATTGCACTCGGCAAAGATTTTTTTATTTGTTTTTTAAAAAAAATATAAAATAGGAAAAGGATAGTAAAAAATCCCATAATTTGGCATTATATAATATACACTTATGTTTACTCCTACAAATGTTCTTAGATCAAATAAACAAATTTAATGCACTTTTAGTTTAAATTTGGGATCTTTACTTAAAATCCTATAAACAACGTTTTTAACCAAAAATAGCAAACTAACTCAAAAAAAGGCCAGTTTTTGACATGGTATGAGATAAATTGAGTTTTAGTAGTACAAAAAAGTTTTAAGTTCAAAAAAAATATTTGAATACCGATTTGCTTGTAAACCTAACTCATTTCATCCATAAACTACTAAACCTTCTCGAAGGGTTGTTGAGAAACCAAGGGTGGTTTCGGTGTTTGTGATGAGTGATTGACAGGATTATTTACCCTCTGTTCGAAGGGTACCTCCGAAGGGGCTTCGGAGGTGGTACCTCCGAAGGGTGTTCGGAGGTGTGTCACCGGAGTGTGTTCGGTGTTTGCTTGCTGCAGCTGTGCAGCGGAGTGTGCCTGTCGGAGGGGTCCGGCAGTACACGATGACTGGGTTCGTACCGATGGCTTCGGTACTTTGGGCGGTACACCGGAGTGTGTGCCGGAGGTTGCTAACCCGGAGAGGTCTCCGGAGTACTGGATACACTTGTCTGTTTGTCTGTGGTGCGCAGGGACTTCGGAGGCGACGGACAGGGTTCGAGCCAGGTGAACTTGGGTCAAGCGGGTGGTTTGATGCCAAGGGAGCGGGGAGCTCCGTCACGGTGGATGCGAAGGTGGTCCGGGTCGGTCCTCGGGTCGAGACGTGCCAGGTGAAGGCAGAGAGTGCGGAGCGTGGCTCCGGTTGAAGGTACTCCGAGACAAAGTCCTCGGAGGTGAGGCACTTCGAAGGTACTCCGAATGGAGTGACTTCGGAGTTGGTGGAACAAGTCCTCTACGGAGGCAAGGAGTTCGAAGTGTGCTCCGGAGGGAGACACTCGAAGGTTACCCGACGAAGGTCTCAGAAGTCGAGGCGCATCGAAGGCATTGTCCGGGTGAGGCTCGTCGAGGAGTGTGCTCGGGAAGAGGCACTGCGACGGAGTGCTCATGGAATGCTTCATGCGGAGGCCTTGGACGAAGGAGGGACTTCGAAGGGTGGTACTCCGAAGGTGAGGCTTCGGAGTGAGGATGACTTGTGGTGCTTCGGCCATGCATGGCTTCGGTACACGGACGGACGGTGTTCGAGCTCGGAGTAGCTGCGAAGCCGTGGTGATCCACTCCGGAGGTGGTGGTGCGAAGGCCCAAGGGCTTTGACGGCTTCGGCTCAAAACCGTCACTGTATCGAAGGAATTCTTCGGCGGAGCGAAGGCCATCAGGCTGCAGGCTTCTTGCCGAAGCTACCGCACCTTCGGGTGCGAAGGGAGGTTCCAGAAGTCAACTCTGTAAAGGCTGACACTGTCTGTTCTGAAAAAGACTGACACTGTCCCCTCTGCAGCTGACAGAGAAGCCTCCAAAATAAAGGTGGACTACCTTTTGTACCCCTTAGTTCTGTAGAGACAAATCTGTTGTAAACCCTAGGGGTAAAGTAGTCACTTCCTTAGGATGAAGCCGTGGGCTATAAATATGGGGGCTCGGTAGGAAACATTTAACACTTTGAGCATTTACTGTTGAGCTCCTGTAGACAGACCTCACTGTATTCATTCTGAGTTCAATACATTTTGTGTTCCTTGTTCAAGCGGCGAAGCCCTGCTTCTGTGTGCTTTTGCTTGAGCTCGTATTGCATACTTCGCTAGTTTTAGTTCACCGAAGCCTGTTTTGGCGAAGGGTGTTTTTATCGCGAAGTGTGTTTTACAGTGTGCTGTCGCTCTGTGTAACACGAGGCAAGACCTCGCTGCTTACTAGCGAAGCCCTGTTCTGTTCCCGTAGTGCTTCTCGTGTCGAAGCCCTTAGCATAGTCCTTTTGCGTGTGCGTGTAGACCTTCGGGTACGAAGCCCAGCACCCGTTGCTGTCGCCAAGTACTTGGTCGAAGTCCTCAGAGGGCTGTCCACTCTTGCGAAGGGTGAAGTGCGAAGCCTGCTCGAAGCACCCTGTGTGCGGAGCCTGCACTGACTTAGCAGAGTTGGTTTTCGAGGGTTGTTAGTGGAGCGAAGTCTTCTTGGCTTCGAACTGTTGCTCCTTCGAAGCCTGTGTTCGAAGGTGTCGAAGTACCTCCGAACCAGACCTTCGAAGGTTGTGTTCGAAGCCTGTTCCGCAGAAGACAGAACAGAACCGAAGGCTAAGTTTTTAGCCAGAAATTTTAAAAGCTCCCATTCACCCCCCTCTGGTCGCCGTTTCCGGTCCAACAATTGGTATCAGAGCGGGTTAAGATCACCAGTTGACCTTAACCGGTTTTGTGATCTTTAGGCGACATGGATAGAGGCAGTAAAATTCCTCTGTTCGATGGGACAGATTTTGCATACTGGAAGGTGCGCATGGAGGCTTACTTGTTAAGCCAAGGAAATGCAATTTGGGAGATTGTGGACTCACAATACTCCATCCCTGATACCCGCACCACTCAAACTGAAAAAGATCAGTATATTGCCAACTCGAAGGCAAGGAACATACTGTTCATTGGTTTGAGTCGGAGTGAGTTTGATAGGGTGCAGCACCTTAGGACTGCTAGGGAGATTTGGACAACACTCACTGTCTTTCATGAGGGCTCTGCTCAGATTAAGGCCAGGCGCCAAAGCACCTACAATCAACAGTATCAGCTGTTTGTGCAGGCACCTGGTGAATCTGTAGATGCCATGTTTTCTCGCTTTGACGCGATAGTGAGTAACTTGCGATCCAACGGGACGCTTGCTTACAGTGATCACGATAGGGCTATCAAGCTTCTCTATGCTCTTGACCGTAGCATATGGAGGTGAAGATATCCAGCATTGAGGAGTCCACAGGCTATGACACTCTAACCTGTGATGAACTCTTTAGGCAAGCTGAAGTCCACAGAGATTGCCAAGGCATCTCTTGCAGTGCACAGAAGCTCTTTGCCACAGCCATTGGCATTGGTTTCTAGCACTAGCCGTGGCACCACTGCAGAACCAAGCACATCAGGCACTTGTGTTCTAGCAGATGGTTTTGCTTTGTCCTCCCTGGTCTCCGTCACAAAGGAGCAGGTGGATACTCTAGCTGATGATGAGCTTGCTCTCATTGCCCGGAGGTTCACCCGCTTCATCATGAGAGACGGGATCAGAGGAGAAGTGGTTTTAGTGGCTGCTATGAATGTGGCGACACCTCTCACATCAAGGCCAATTGCCCCAAGGTCAAAAAGAGAGATGAGAGTGAGCGCCCCAAATACCACAAGAAGGAGAGGAAGCCCTTTGTGAAGGGCAAGCGCGGCAAGATGGCTAAGAAAGTAGCCAAGGCCGCTTCCAGAGCTTTTGTTGCTGCTCTCAGCGACATCGACACATCCTCAACTGAGGAGTCGAGCTCTGAGGAGGAGGAGTCCCCAAGGAAGGAGGACAAAAAGGACAAGAAGGGACGTGACTTCACCGGCCTTTGCTTCATGGCCGACAGCGATCACAGCGGCGATGAGCTTGACTCATCTGAGGTAAACCTATCATCTGACCAGCTTCTAATTAAATTAGATGAGCTAAATGAAGTTGTGCTAGGTCAGGATAGATTACTTGTGCAAGCCGCTAGAGAAAGAAAAGACCTTAGACTTAGGCTAGAAAATGTATCTACTGAATATGCCATGCTTAAGTCTAAATTTGATGATGCTGAATGTGAATCATGTTCTGTTGTCATGGGTGAGCTTGCTCAGTTGCGTTCTGTTCATGCTCAAACTCTTTCTGAGCTTGAGACTGCACAAGAAGCAGCTTTTGGAGGTGGATTCTAGACCTCATGAAATTATTGATTGTATGAACTGCTCTTTATTGCGCGATAGCATTAATTTACGTGATAAGCATGTTCATGATCTAGAGGCTAGATTGGAGAGGGCCGGTAGTTCTAAGGATGTGCAACCTGTTTGTGACACTTGCATCACCCTTAAGGACCAGCTAGGCACTGCTAGAGAGCAAGCTGAGAACCTCATGTCCGAAAATGAATACCTTCTTTCTGTGGTGAATAAATGCACTGAGGGAAAGGGTAGGATGGATTTGCTCTTGGCCAAGACCAAGTTGTGTGCTGACAGAGCCGGGGTAGCTCTAGGTTTGGGTTTTGAGAGGATAGCTTCAGACAGTAAAACCAAAACTGTTTTCACCTCTCCCACCACCCTAGAAAAAGAGAGAGCTCTGTTGGACACCCCATCAGCCAAAAAGCCTACCCATCCACCAAAGAAAACCACTCCTCCTGCCAAGAAAAATCCTCCCAAGAAAGCCACTCAGAAGAAACCCAAGGAGCCTGTGAGAGTTGCTCCTATGACCCATGAGAGTGCCCCCAGGAGAGTGTTTCACTGTTCTTATTGTCAGAGGGCGGGTCATTTGGTTGGTTTCTGTTTCCGTCGCATCAAGGATGAGCGACGTGCACAGGCGATGAGCTATCAGGACATGCAGTACCCATCTTTAGGTATGCATGAGTCTGAGTTCTACTCTCGTCCTGTTTTTGAGGCTCCTCGTGCTTCTCGGAGAGGTTTTGCTCCTCGAGGTGTTCACCATGTTCCATATGGTGGTAGACCTCGGGCGAGTAGCTTTGTACCCTCGTCAGAGTAGGAGACCTCGACATGCTTTGCGTTCTTTGCATGTAGGTAGACCTCGCACTTTGCATCATTCTGATTTTTATGTGCGTAGACCGTCTACTTTTACTGTGCCTACTACTCGTGTCACTCAGTGCTGGATGCCTCGTCATTATTTTACTCACCCAGCACTGAGCGATCGAGGCGTTCTTATCATGTGTAGGCGACAGGTCGAGGCTTGGAGGGCACGTGGATCATGGACTCCGGTTGTTCGCCGCCACATGACCGGAGATGCAAATTGGTTCTCCAGCCTCACCACAACCAAGCAAAGGGAACATATCACCTTCGGAAACAATCGAAGGAGTAGAGTGAAAGGTAAAGGTGTGGTAAGAATTAATTCAAACTTCACTCTCAAAATGTTGCTTTGGTTGAGAATCTGGG
>JAAALK010000081.1:24554651-24786948 GCA_019279435.1 Zizania palustris | reverse complement strand
TCTCTTATGTAATCTGTGTAGCACTCAATGACTTCCTCAGTCGTGTAGCCCTCTATCATGGAACCCTCTGGATAAGCACGATTTCATATGTAACCCTTGAAGATAACCATTAGACGCTCGTACGCATACATATTGTGCATGTACGTTGGACCGAGAACAAAGATTTGGTCTGCTATATGTATCATATAGTGCTTCATAATATCAAAATATGAAGGAGGAAAGCACATCTCAAGCTGACACATAGTCTCCCTCATTTGTTTACGTAATTCATTTAACTCTTCAGTGTCGATCACCTTCTTTGATATGACATTGAAGAAGTGACACATGTGTGTTATCACCATCTTCAGAAATGAATGTTTGACTTCTCTTACTGTGATGGCGAGGAATAGCCCAAGCATAACATGACAATCATGAGTGTTGTAGCCGCTCATCCTCAAATCTGCTACGGAGACAATATTCTTTATATTCGTTGAGAATCCTGTTGGAACTCTAATTCCATGTAGACACCTGCAGATTGATCTTTTCTCGTCAATTGTGAGGTTATAGCTAGCAGCCGGAAGGAAAAATTTTCCATTGGCCCTTTCCTGTGGGTGAAGCTCGGGTCTAATTCCGAGAGTTTGAAGGTCCCTTCGTACTTTGAGTCCATCTTTTGATTTGCTCGGTATGTCTAACAAAATACCGATAGTGCTTTCGAAGACATTCTTCTCAACGTGCATTGTATCGATAGCATGACCAATCTCCAACTCCTTCCAATAGGGCAAATATCTAAAGAAGATCGACTGCTTTTTAAATGGAGCGTCCTTTGAAATTTTTTCAGATTTCTTCCTCTTCTTTCCGAAAACAACTTTGATATTCTTTACCATTTCGAATAGAAATTTGCCATCTCGATTTCGTGGAGGCTGTCCAAGCTCGATTGTACCGTCGAAATGGTTCCTATTTCTTCGATATTTGTGGTTTTTTGGTAAAAATCTGCGGTGTCGCATATATATCGTCTTAACGAATGATGGAAGATGCATAGATTCTGTCTGGTCCACACACACTACACATGCTGTCTTTCCTTTAACCTGTCCTGTTAGGGACATGCGTCATGGGATTGTCAGCTATGGTGCAAAAGATTATGGCTCTTAGATTGAAGTGCTCTTTCTTGTGCTCATCCCACACACAGACACCATGTTCCCATAGACGTTTCATATCCTCCATCAAAGGTTCTAGAAAGATATCAATGTCATTGCCAGGTTGTTTTGGACTAGAAATTAGAGTAGTGAGCATAAGGTATTTTCTTTTATGGCACAACCATGATGGAATGTTGAACAAGCATAGAAAGACTGGCCACGTACTATGTGGGTTCCTCATCTCACCGAAGGGATTCATTCCATCCGTGCTAAGTCTCATCCTGATATTTCTAGGATCGTCCGAGAAATCTGGATGGGCCAGGTCAAATGATTTCCACTGCCTAGCATCCGCAGGGTGCCGAAGTTTTCCGTCCTTCTTTCGCCCAGCGAAATGCCAGATTAATAGTTCAGCATCTCTAGGATTAGAGAACATACGTTTCAAGCGATCAATCACCGGTAGGTACCACATTACTAAGGCTGGAACTTTCCTCTCCATCTTTTTCCCAGGATGGTCTTCAATAACATTTTATTCCTCTTCTGCAACCTCTTATTATTCTTCTTCTGGTGGTCATTGTAGTCCTCCACACAGTCATTTGGACGTTTGTATCGACTCGCGTTGCACTGCGGACATCTCTCTAACAATCCATACTCTTTTCGATATAGGATACAGTGGTTCGGGCATGCATGAATCTTCTGAACGCCCAAAGTCAACGGACAAATCATCTTCTTTGCTTGGTACGTATCAGATGGTAAACCATTGGGTTTTGGCAAAACCTTATTTAGGAGTTGTAAAAGATCTGAAAAACTAGTGTCAAACCATCCATTGCTGGCCTTCAGTTTCATAAGCTCAAGAATTGTGTACAACACAGTATACTGCTTATCGCATCCGTGGCGTTCCTCGTAAAGAAGGTTTTTTGATGCTTTGTCAAGTGCTTCAAAGTTATCGTATCCTTTGGTTGTAGTTCTCTGCAACAACACCTCAGGCGCAACATTTCGCATCAGTTCCTCCACATCAAAGGTGTCATCATCATCATGTTGATCAACATCATCATGTGTTATGTCGGATGTATGATCACAACCTCTTCTATGTTGATGAGCATCTTGCGGCACATCAGAATCTTCAGGAGGATTTTGGCCCATCTGTCGCGCCCCGATTTAATAAATCATGACTTTATTGACATTCCATAGAAAATCAATAAAACAAGACGTTCATCATGCGACCATGTACAAATACGAGCAATCATTCACGGTTCGTAGACCGTATTAATACAAAAGTGAATAAAGATGAAGAGAAACTAATAAATCAAAGGGTCCTAGATGAACGCCTCCTTCTAGTCTCGCCTTGACTGGGTCGCTACTCCAGACCTTCATCCTCCTCGTAGTAGACGGGCTCTGATGGTGTAAGTCAATGAGGTGAGTACAGATGTACTCAGCAAGCCACCGAATGCAAATATAATGCAAGATAATGCCAAGGGATATAGTGGCTAGTTTTGCGGAAGCAGCATATTTGTAAAGCATTAAGTGTGAGCAATTTATTAGTACGGAAATGTAAACATGTGAATGCATCATCATCTTCTAACTCGAGGAGTACGTTTTACCTCCCCGCACAACAGTCCTTACATGCCATGAATAACTCATCCATTCAAACAATTGTAAACTAACTGTGAGTAGTCACACAACCCGCCCTTGACCGTGGGCTCGGCTTTTCGAAAAGATTGATTTTACTCTGATCAGAGATGTACCACTGTACCCACAAGGCACGCACTCATCACTTACACCAAAGTGTAACGAGATGACCCATTTCACGGGAACTCGTGCCAAAACCTTCCATATGGTCTCCCCCGACTCAACAGCACCCTCTTATAGGTTTCGTACCGTGTCTCGCCATGTCGAGTTTCACAATACCCCCCCTTGAGCCATCGTCGGTACAAGGCACCCTGAGGGCTAGCGCCTTGCCCCTCCACTATGGTACTGAGAGCCGGAGTGTTCCACACTTCCAGTTAGGACTTACCCATTAGACTTGTGGTTGGTACGGAAGTGCTTTGCAACAGATCCCGCAGACCGGTCCTTATAGTGCCCCGGGTGCGACATACCAAAACCCGAGCTTGCACCCGGAACCCACCATACTTATAACATGCCTAACTCCAACAGAGTCCAGAGACAAGAATAACAGGGTATTTCATATACCAGAATCCATCTAACTACGACTCATTCTTTATATCCTATAGCAGTTGTGCCGGTACATTGGGCACTAGCTAATATAATATTTGTAGAGTGACAAGGAGTTAAGGCTCAATAAGCATGGCTTGGGTTTGCACACAAGGACGAGGATCTAATAAATATAAGTGTAGGGCTTGGTCTTTGACTAATGCAATATTAACCTATGAGTTATAGCGATAATTTATTAAATCATGGGCTCAATAATGATCAACTGTTTCCACAGAGGTGGTCGATGACTTGCCTTGATCAGCAAATGGGGATGGAGGAACCTCGGGGTAGAACTTCCTGCTCCTCGATGAACTCGTAGTTTTCTCGATACGGAAAAATAAATAAACAATACATTCAATAAAGCATCACCAAACATAATCATTTAAATTTTATGATTCAAATATGTGATTTGAGCTTTATTATACTGGAGTTACTTTTAATAATATTAAAAGTTTAGTTTTAGGGGTTTTTATTACTTCTTTTCCTGAATTTTTAATTTATCCCTAAGGGGTTTTTATTTATTTAATCCATAAGTTTATTTTGTGCTAAGGTAACATACTGTTTTCATGGCAGAAAAGTGTAGAGAATAATATACTGAATTTAACAAAATTTGAATGGTGAAATTTGGAGTTAAAATGAGCAAGTTATGAATTTTTGAAGTTTAAACTATTTTCTGAATTTTATTTAAACTGGAAAATGGGCTCTGGTCCACGGTGAGCCAGGCCCACGGTGGACTGCGCCACTGTGCGCGTGGACCGGATCAACCAGATCCGTTGGATCCAGATCCGGCGGCCAAGGCGCGAGGCGGGATCCCTTAAGTGAGAATGGACGGCTCAGATTAAAACAGAGCGAACGGGTACGCGTGGACGCCTGAGATCGATCGGGGGTTTTAAGTGGTGATCGACGCCCGAGAGGCCTCGATACCCCTTTGACCAGATCCGAGGGCCCAGATTAAATGTCGCGCCCCGATTTAATAAATCAGGACTTTATTGAAATTCCATAGAAAATCAATAAAACAAGACGTTCATCACACGACCACGTACAATACGGGCAATCATTCACGGTTCGTAGACCGCATTAATACAAAAGTGAATGAAAGTGAAGAGAAACTAATAAAATCAAGGGTCCTAGATGAACGCCTCCTTCCAGTCTCGCCTTGACTGGGTCGCTACTCCAGACCTTCATCCTCCTCGTAGTAGACGGGCTCTGATGGTGTAAGTCAACGGGGTGAGTACATATGTACTCAGCAAGCCACCGAATGCAAATATAATGCAAGATAATAACAAGGGAGATAGTGGCTAGTTTTGCGGAAGCAGCATATTTGTAAAGCATTAAATGTGAGCAATTTATTAGTACGGAAAAGTAAACATGTGAATGCATCATCATCTTCTAGCTCGAGGAGTACGTTTTACCTCCTCGCTCAACAGTCCTTACATGCCATGAATAACTCAATCTTTCAACCAATTGTAAACTAACTGCGAGTAGTCACACAACCCGCCCTTGACCGTGGGCTCGGCTTTTCGAAAAGATTGAATTACTCTGATCAGAGATGTACCACTGTACCCACAAGGCACGCACTCATCACTTACACCAAAGTGTAACGAGATGACCCATTTCACGGGAACTCGTGCCAAAACCTTCCATATGGTCTCCCCCGACTCAACAGCACCCTCTTATAGGTTTCGTACCGTGTCTCGCCATGTCGAGTTTCCACAATACCCCCCTTGAGCCATCGTCGGTACAAGGCGCCCTGAGGGCTAGCCCCTTGCCCCCTCCACTATGGTACTGAGAGCCGGAGTGTTCCACACTTCCAGTTAGGACTTACCCATTAGACTTGTGGTTGGTACGGAAGTGCTTTGCAACAGATCCCGCAGACCGATCCTTATAGTGCCCCGGGTGCGACATACCAAAACCCGAGCTTGCACCCGGAACCCACCATACTTATGACATACCTAACTCCAACAGAGTCCAGAGACAAGAATAACAGGGCATTTCATATACCAGAATCCATCTAATCTACGACTCATTCTTTATATCCTATAGCAGTTGTGCCGGTACATTGGGCACTAGCTAATATAATATTTGTAGAGTGACAAGGAGTTAAGGCTCAATAAGCATGGCTTGGGTTTGCACACAAGGACGGGGATCTAATAAATATAAGTGTAGGGCTTGATCTTGAACTAATGCAATATTATCCTATGTGTTATAGCGATAATTTATTAAAACATGGGATCAATATGATCAACTGTTTCCACAGAGGTGGTCGATGACTTGCCTTGATCAGCAAAGGGGGATGGAGGAACCTCGGGGTAGAACTCCTGCTCCTCAACAAACTCGTAGTCTTCTCGATACGGAAAAATAAATACATTCAATAAACAGATAAAATTCACCAAATAAAAGAACATACATAGTTGTGGGTGTTTTTATGTGAAGTAATATTTTATTATTTTGGGTTTTTGCATAAAACAGTAAAGTTTAACTTTTGGGGATTTTTCCTAATTTATTTTTTGTATTCTTAATTTTAATCCTAAGGGATTTTTATTCATTTATTTATTAATAATATTTTGAGTAACAAAAACATACTGTTTTATGGCTTTAATGTGTAGAGAAAAATATCCTGGATTTAACAAAATTTGAATGGTGAAATTTGGAGTTAAAATGAGCAAGATATGAATTTTTGAAGTTTAAACTATTTTCTGGATTTTATTTAAACTGAAAAATAGTCCCTGGTCCACGGTGAACCGGGTTCACCGTGAACCCGTGGCTATGCGCGTGGACCGATCGGATCTGGACCGTTGGATCTGAATCCAGCGGCCAGATGCGAGGCGGGGGGTTTTAATGAGATTGAACGGTCCAGATTAAAACAGTGGCGAAGGGGTATACGTGGACGCACCAGATGGATCTGGGGGTTTAAGTGACGATCGACGGCTGCGATCGCACGATACCTCTTCGATCAGATCCGAGGGCCCGGATTAAATTCCGAAGGGATTTAATTGTAGCCCTCCGATCGTGATCAGGATGGCCTCGATCTCGTCCGCACAGGCACGCCGTAAGGGATCGAGTACCGCCTTCGTCTCCCGCGACGGCGGGCTCGGGTGCGGTCACGGCGGTGACGGCGAGGGCCTAGGGGCCTAGCTAGGGTCAAAAATGGAACGCAGAGGTGATGGGGGTCACAGTGATACCTTCGGCGGCGACGATGGGCGACGGACGGCGACGACGGCGAGGGTGGACGGCGAAGGTGGTTCGGGTGTTCGACGGCGACGGCGGTCCGGCGGTGTCCACGGCCAACGGAGGGGTGGACGAGGTAGGGTGGTCGACGATGGACCCGATGGTGGCGGCGGCTAGGGCGGCGAGGGTCTGAGGCGACGACGAAGGCTCGCCGGAGTGGAAGTAGGGGAGGAGCTCACAAAAACAACCGAGGCGCTCTAGAGGGCTAAGGCTCGGGCTACGGCGGTGTGGGGTGAGTGCGGCGTGGGCGAGGGGATTTATAGGGTCACCGGCGGCGCCTAAACGGAAGGAAACCGAAGGTTTCCAAGAACTCCGACGAGAGTTTCCTAACTCTCGGCCGAGCTCCCATAAATGGCAAAACACGTCGGGATTACATGGAAAGGGATCATCGGCGGTTGGGGAAGGCGATCCGTGGCAAATCCAGGCGAATGCGGGCGGCCGGCGGCGAAACAGGAAGGAGATCACCGGAGAAGGGAAAGGGAGCGATCCCCTTCCATTGAAGACGAAGGATCTGACAGGTGGCCCCCACCTGTCAGCGGGCGTAACAAAAAAAGAAGGGCCGACAGGCGGGCCACGGCTGTCAGTGGGCGAATGCGAGCGCACAGAGGCTGACGCGTGGGGCCAGGCGGGGCGCCGGCGGGAGGAGAGAGGGGAGGCGAGCGCCGACAGGCGGGACCCACGGGTCAGTGAGGGACGGCTGGGCTGGGCTGGATTGAGAGCACTTTGGAGGTGGGCAGCCCATTAAGCATTTTAATTCTTTTCTGATTTAAAATAATTCCAGTAATTCATTTATTTGATTAAGGGTTGAATCACTGTTGATAAAAATTTGTAAAAATTCCTAAAATTATATTTTGGTCTCTAGTTCATATCATAAAATTTTCAAGTCCAGATTTTGAGTATTTCTCCCTGTTTGGCTTTATTTGAGTTCTTTTGTGATTTTTCCTTTAATAATAAATCCAGAAATGATTTAAATAATATTTTTCTTTTATTTTAATCCTTTTTAATTTCTGGGGTGTTACAATCCTATCCCCCTTACAGAGAATCTCGTCCTCGAGATTCGGATCAATCCTCGAATAGCTCAGGATGCTGTGCCTTAAGTTCATCTTCTTTCTCCCAGGTAGCTTCTTCTACAGGATGATTGCTCCACTGCACTTTGCAGAAACGAATGATCCGACTCCTGGTGGTCCTTTCTTTGACTTCCAATATCTTGACCGACTTTTCCACATAAGTCAGATCCCCTTGAACATCCAACTGCTGAAGATCCACTTGCTCTGTGGGGACGCGGAGACACTTCTTGAGTTGAGATACGTGAAATACGTCGTGCACTCCAGCCAATGAGGGTGGTAACTCCAACTGATATGCAACTTCGCCTTGGCGTCGAATAATGGGAAATGGTCCAACATATCGAGGAGCCAACTTTCCTCTCATGTTAAACCGTTGGGTGCCACGGAGGGGTGTAACTCGAAGGTATACATGATCTCCTTCTTCAAAGACTAAGTCTCGGCGTCGATTGTCTGCGTAGCTCTTCTGTCGAGATTGGGCTGTCTTGAGCCGGTCTCTGATGATCCGTACCTTCTCTTCAGCTTCACGAAGAATGTCCGTCCCGAACACTTGGGATTCACCAGTTTGGTCCCAAAGTAGAGGCGTTCTGCACTTACGTCCATATAAGGCTTCAAAAGGAGACATCTGAAGGCTGGCTTGATAGTTGTTGTTGTACGAAAACTCAGCGTACGGCAAGCTTTTGTCCCAAGTGGCTCCAAAATCCAAGACACATGCTCGAAGCATATCCTCCGATATCTGATTCACCCTTTCTGTTTGTCCATCTGTTTGAGGGTGGTAGGCGGTACTGAAATTCAATCTCGTGCCCATCTCCTCTTGAAGGTTCTTCCAGAAACGAGAGGTAAACTGACTTCCTCTGTCAGATACTATCTTCTTGGGTACTCCATGAAGACATACGATGCGGGCCATGTATAATTCTGCAAGCTTAGGGCCACTATAGGTCGTCTTGACGGCTATGAAATGTGCTACTTTTGTAAGCCGATCGATGATCACCCAAATAGAGTCATACCCAAGTTGGGTCTTTGGTAGTCCAGTGATGAAATCCATTCTGATTTCTTCCCACTTCCATTCAGGCACTTTAAGTGGCTGTAACAATCCTGCAGGCCTCTGATGTTCAGCCTTTACTCTTCTGCAGGTGTCACACTCGGCGACGAACTGGGCAATCTCTCTTTTCATGCTAACCCACCAATAACGTTCCTTCAGATCCTGGTACATCTTGGTACTGCCGGGATGAATGGAGTACAATGTCTCATGGGCTTCTCTTAGGATAAGAGTCTTTATCTCAGGTTTATCTGGTACACATATCCGGGTTCCAAACCATATGGTGCCGTTTTCGTCTTCTGAAAATCCTGGGGCTTTTCCTTGTCTCATGTTCTTCCTAATGGCAGCTATATCCGGGTCTTCTAACTAGGCTTCACGGATTTGTTCGAACAAGACAGGTCGAGTCTCCAAGGTGGCTAGATATGCTCCTGTGGTCAACCCGAGATTCAATTTTTCCATCTCTCTACATAACAAGGGTGCGTGCTCCTGAATCATCATAGCTGTACAATATCCCTTGCGACTTAATGCATCAGCTACCACATTAGCTTTTCCGGGGTGGTAGTGAATACCTAAGTCATAGTTCTTTATTAATTCCAGCCATCATCTTTGCCTCA
The DNA here is from genome assembly GCA_019279435.1 of Zizania palustris. Taxonomy (NCBI): domain Eukaryota; kingdom Viridiplantae; phylum Streptophyta; class Magnoliopsida; order Poales; family Poaceae; genus Zizania; species Zizania palustris. Next base: position 24,777,686 of record JAAALK010000081.1, on the reverse strand, counting down.
AGTTAAGGTCTGGCTGTGTGAAGATGTACTTCAAGCTCTTGTGGTCCGTAAAAATCTCACAGCGATTTCCAACCAAATAATGTCTCCATATCTTAAGGGCATGCACAACTGCGGCAAGTTCCAAATCATGGGTTGGGTAGTTCAACTCATGGGGTCTCAACTGACGAGAGGCATAAGAGATAACTTTTCCATCTTGCATCAGAACACATCCCAATCCTTGGCGGGATGCGTCACAATAGACATGGAAGTCTTTCCGGATATCGGGTAGGGTCAGTATGGGTGCAGATACCAAGCGGGTCTTGAGGGTGCGGAAACTTTCCTCACATTCAGGAGTCCATTCAAACTTCTCTCCTTTCTGCAACAACTTGGTCATAGGCTTGGCTATCTTGGAAAAATTCTCAATAAATCTCCGATAATATCCGGCCAAACCCAGAAAACTTCGTATCTCAGATACGTTCGTGGGTGGCAGCCAATCCGTAACTGCTTCTACGGTGGCAGGGTCCACTGCGATTCCTTGCACAGAGATTGTGTCCAAGGAACTTTACTTCTGCCGTCCAAAACTTGCATTTGCTGTACTTGGCATACAATTGGTGTTCCCTTAGCTTTCCTAAGGTTAACCGGAGGTGAGTCTCATGCTCTTTCTGGTCCTTGGAATAAATGAGGATGTCGTCTATGAAGACTACGATGAATTAGTCCAAATATTCCATGAACACCTTATTCATCATATTCATGAAGAATGCAGGGGCGTTGGTCAATCCAAAGGACATAACCGTGCACTCATATAATCCATAACGGGTGGTGAAGGCAGTCTTGGGTATATCTTCTTCTCGGATTCTTAACTGATGATAACCAGAACGCAAGTCGATCTTCGAGAATATTGTAGCTCCTTTTAGCTGATCGAAGAGATCGTCGATCCGAGGCAACGGATATTTATTCTTGATGGTTACCTCATTCAGAGCGCGGTAATCCACACACATACGCTTCGCCTTGTCTTCTTTCTTCTCGACGAAGATAACGGGAGCACCCCATGGCGACGTACTTGGTCTGATATAACCTTTCCTTTCAAGATCCTCGAATTGCTGCTTCATCTCAGCTAATTCATTAGCGGCCATCCGGTATGGTCACTTGTAAATAGGGGTGGTTCCGGGCACCAAGTCAATCCTGAACTCGATGTCCCTCTTGGGTGGCATCCCTGGTAGATCCTCTGGGAATACGTCCGGGTATTCACTGACTACTGGTATCTCCTCCAAGGTAATCTGATATAGTCTTAGTCTTCTGATCTTCAGTCTTGGCATCCGAAATGTGACGGCAGTCCCTTCTTCGCTGGTCACAGTCACTTTTCTCTGGGCACATTCTATTACTCCTTGGTATTTATTCAACCAATCCATCCCTAGAATGAGGTCCAACCCTTGGCATTCTATTAGGATGGGGTCGGCCCAAAATACGGTGCCGTGGATATCTATCCATACCTTTGGGCTATATGTTAGGGCTAGAGTTTGTTTTCCCGGGGTGACTATTTGTACGGCTCTGGGTAGATCTTCTGTGTTTAGATTGTTCTTTTCCACAAAATTAGTTGATATGAAGGAGTGCGTAGCTCCAGTGTCAAATAAAACCACGGCAAGTGCTGAATGTACCAAGAACTTACCCATCACTATCTCTGGTGCGGCCTGAGCTTCTTCAGCGGTGACGTGATTGACTCGGGCGCGGATGGCGGGGTTCGCGGCAACTCCTTGGACGCGCTTAGGGTGGGGGCAAGAATTGGAGTAATGCCCCTCCTAGCGGTAGTTGAAGCATACCACGGGCTTGCCGTGCTTGTCGCGCAGGATTTCCGCCTTCTTTGCCAGCGCGGTTGGTGCAGCTGGGGCGACGGGAGTGGGGCGAGGCTGTCCGGTTCCAGCATTGGCGGCGGGTGGTGCTGGACGGTATACTGGTCGGGGGTGGTACTGCGGTGCTGATGGAGGTGGAACAAAGCGGGGTCTCTGGGCCATGCCCTGGTTTTGCCTTGAAGGCTATCATCCGCTTCTTTTTCAGGTCGACCTTATTCTGCTGGGTCTCCTGCATGATAGCTTTGTTCACCAACTTTTGGAAGTTGGCGAAGTCTCCGGAGATAAGCTGTAGAGACAACTCATCCTTCAGTCCCCTAAGGAACTTGGCCTGTCTGGCCTGCATCCGTACGGACCTCCTCAGGAGTGTACCTGTCCAGACGGTTGAACTCGTGCAGGTATTCTGTGACAGACCTGCTCCCCTGCTGCAGGTCTCTGAACTCTTGTTGCTTCTAGGCGATGATGCCGTCGGGGATGTGGGCGGCACGAAAGGCGGCCGAGAATTCTGCCCAAGTATGGGCATGGCCCTCGGGCAGAGTCTCGCGATGATTGTCCCACCACTCCGCGGCGGGACCATGAAGCTGGTGGGTGGCGAAGGCCACCCTCTCCTGCTCGGTGCAGGTCAGCAGATCGAGCTTCTTCTCGATAGCTCGCAACCAATCCCCAGCCTCCATGGGGTTGGTGGTGCTCGAGAAGGTCGGTGGGCGGACTCGGAGGAACTCCGAGAGCTGGGACGCGGGAGCGGGAGCTGGTGTGGCGGGTCGGGGCAGCTCGGGCTGTTGGTGGAGGCGGAAGAGATGAGCCTGCTGCTCTTACATCTGCTGCTGCTGTTGTTGCATCTGATTCAGTAGGGCAGCAACCAACTGGTTCTGGGTAGCCATCATCTCGGCCAGAGTGGGGTGGTTGGCGACCGGGGCTTGCCTTTGCCCGGTGGCTCCCCATTGTGGCAAGTTGCCACTCTCTCCTCCGTTCTGAGGAGCGTCGGAACCCTGGGTGTTGGTCATCCTGGAGTTTTCAAAGTAGACACATGTATTTTAGTGAACTTCTTTATTTTATTTCAAAAGGGTACCGTTCTTGCGGTTACATTTATTTATTTCTTCATTCATGCCTTATGTTTTGACATGAATGCTAATACAAGCAAGCAAAAATGACAATAACAATCAACCGTAAAACTACGTCTACGGTAGCTCGGGGGACGGCTCGATCTCGGGCTCGTGGGAGACGGTCGGGGTCGAGGAGCTGGACGGTCCGGCGGGTGGTGCGCTGCGGGAGATCCTCTTGGGCCTCACGGTGGGGATCCGTAGGGGTTTCTTCCTTCGAGGCGGAAGAGGTGCGATCTCCTCGATGTCCTTCTTCAATTCCTCGATCTGGTAGCGGAGCTGTGGGTTGGAGGCGACGCGCTGCCGAAGGAGCTCATTCTGACGTCGTAACTCCTCCGCCTCGGCGGCCAAGCGATGTCCCTGCTGGATGCGGCGACGAAGATCTCCGTTCTCGCGGTTCAGATCTTCGGATGAGTGTCGGTAAAAGCTGATGGTGTCGCGCTGTCCATTGGCGTCCTGCAGTGCCTCGTAATGGAGATCATCCATGGCCTCCAACAAGCGCATGGTATGGCCGATCGCGGAATGACGCTGGGAGAGGGTGCTGACGAAGACGCTGTGGGGACTCCCGGGAGTGCGAAGAGGCACGAAGCAGAAGTCCGTGTCATAAAGCTCACTGTCGTATCTCATCCGGAGCTCCGTGAGTGCCTGGAGGGCGGTGCGCTGACTGGCAACCAAGAAGGTAGGTCCTCCTCCGCGATAAGTGTGAGCTGTCTGAGGGGAGGGCTGGACGACGACGGTGACCTCGCAGAAGCTTTCTTCCTCGTCGGGGAAGACTCCATGGTACATCGGCTCATGCTCGAATCCGAGAAAACCGGCGAGCATGCGCAGCTCGCGGACGAATCCGGCCTCATCACGAAGGTTCCCACTCATGGTATGAACCGGCATCTACAAAAGAGAGAAAATTTTTGTAAAAATCTCGGAAGATGAGAGGATAAGTAATTTTTGTAAGAAAATATAGTAAGTATAAGTCCTAGGGTGAGGTCTATTTGGCTTCCTACAGTCAAGTCGGCTCTGATACCATCTTGTCGCACCTCGATTTAATAAATCAGGACTTTATTGAAATTCCATAGAAAATCAATAAAACAAGACGTTCATCACACGACCACGTACAATACGGGCAATCATTCACGGTTCGTAGACCGCATTAATACAAAAGTGAATGAAAGTGAAGAGAAACTAATAAAATCAAGGGTCCTAGATGAACGCCTCCTTCCAGTCTCGCCTTGACTGGGTCGCTACTCCAGACCTTCATCCTCCTCGTAGTAGACGGGCTCTGATGGTGTAAGTCAACGGGGTGAGTACATATGTACTCAGCAAGCCACCGAATGCAAATATAATGCAAGATAATAACAAGGGAGATAGTGGCTAGTTTTGCGGAAGCAACATATTTGTAAAGCATTAAATGTGAGCAATTTATTAGTACGGAAAAGTAAACATGTGAATGCATCATCATCTTCTAGCTCGAGGAGTACGTTTTACCTCCTCGCTCAACAGTCCTTACATGCCATGAATAACTCAATCTTTCAACCAATTGTAAACTAACTGCGAGTAGTCACACAACCCGCCCTTGACCGTGGGCTCGGCTTTTCGAAAAGATTGAATTACTCTGATCAGAGATGTACCACTGTACCCACAAGGCACGCACTCATCACTTACACCAAAGTGTAACGAGATGACCCATTTCACGGGAACTCGTGCCAAAACCTTCCATATGGTCTCCCCCGACTCAACAGCACCCTCTTATATGTTTCGTACCGTGTCTCGCCATGTCGAGTTTCCACAATACCCCCCCTTGAGCCATCGTCGGTACAAGGCGCCCTGAGGGCTAGCCCCTTGCCCCCTCCACTATGGTACTGAGAGCCGGAGTGTTCCACACTTCCAGTTAGGACTTACCCATTAGACTTGTGGTTGGTACGGAAGTTGTAGGACCGAAAGTAGCGACCAGAGGGGGGGTGAATGGGCGCCTTAAAAATTCTTTCGAATCAATGGCCTGTTCCCAATACCCAACGCACCTCAAAATACTACGCAGCAGAAAATAAACAGAAGGCCTAAGTCTAAAGGTTTCTAACCTAGAAGCAACTGATGAAAAACAGTGTAAAACTAAAGTGGTGCAACTAGGCAGATGAACAAGTCGTAACAGGCCTAAACTTCTCAATGAAATGATCTAAGTATGTGTAAGATGAAAAGAGAAGTTACTGTCCAAATTTGTCTCCTGTTCGGAACTTGGCGAAGCCCCCTTCGCACGTCGAGGTCAGCTTCGGAGGTTGGTGACGGAGCCTATCCGAGATGCCGAAGATGTCACGGTCTAGCCTAGTTCGAAGTGGTAAGATGCGAAGTGTACTTCGGAGCGAAGTATGACAATGCCGGAGCCTGGTTCGAAGTATGTACTTCGAAGTCAAGGCTTCGAACACAGCTTCGAACCGAATGCTTCGAAGCAAAGTGACAGAGTCGGAGTCTGCTTCGAAGTATGCACTTCGCAGACAAAACTTCGAACACAACTTTGAACCGAAAGCTTCGAAGCAAAACCTTCGAACAGAAAGCTTCGAACACAACCCACAAAAGGACAACCTTCGAACACAGAAGCGAAGCCTGTCACACAACAGAAAAAACAAGTCCGAAGCCAATGCTCTACCTTCGAAAAGAGCAAGCTCCGAAAAGAGAGGCGAAGGGTGACATGCTACACAGAAGTCAGTGCGAGGCCTAGCGGAGCTACAAGCCTCGAACCCAACTTCAAAAACTTGTCGAAGTATGGACTTCGAACAGATAGGGCCGAAGCCCCTTCGCACTATTGTTCGAAGTATGCGATGCTGACGATCAGAAAAATGCTTCGAAGCTTAGCAACACAGAACGCAAACCAAATACCGAAGATCGAACGAAGCCTTCGAAAGAGATAAATCGAAGCCTACCCCGCGAAACTGAGGGGCTTCGAACAGAGAGTAGCTTCGCTCGAAACACAGCCAAAAAGGTGACAGACCCTATCAGCCTCGATCGAAAAGGATGTGCAGTAGAAGGTGAAAAGCTGCACAGACTACTGTAGCTACAGGAAAGTAGTACTACTTGCAACAGCAAGAACTAGTACTCAGTTTGTGAAGAACAGAAGCAACAGAAGAAGCTTCTCCTCACGAAATAAATTCAGCAGCCCGTAGATGAAGCAATAACTCCCCAAACCAAACAAGTGCAACAGATAAAATCAGCAGGGACCAAGGCTTTAATGCATCCAAGAGATTAGAGCAAATACCATGGAAAAACAGGAAGGAGCAGAGCCTGGCGGCGCACACAGGAGAGAGAAAACGAGAGACAAAATGACCCAAAGAGTGGATTTGATTTCAGCACAAAGGGGTAGTCCAAACCCTAGGGATTGGGGTCCTATTTATAGGCAGCCCAACACTAGGAATATTCTACCAGCCCCTTAGGGTTTTTACAGACTCAAAAATAAAGGAAAAGACTCTACTGCCCTTAGGAATTTTTACAGACACGACTGACTTACTGTGGGCCTAGAGTTACAGATGACTTATCCGGAAGCTAAGTTTTCGTAGCGACTACGGCTTCTCTTCTGGACAGTCGGATACAGAATCAACGGTTGTCAGTTTTATGCCGAAACTGACAAAGCCTCCACCAGCTTTGCACCAGGTACCCGGATTGGGCCGGCCCGACTCCGCAGCTCTCTTAGCCCGGCAATCGCTCACCGCCCGTGTACCTTGAGTCAGTCCTGGTCAACAGCCTAGTGGGTCTTCTACTGCTTCTGGCCCATGCACCCGGATTGGGCCAGCCCGACTTCGCAGCCTCCTCTGCCCGACAGTCGCTCGCTGCCCGTGTACCTGAGTCACACGCGGCCCATGAAACAGCAGATCTCTTCTCTTCTTTAGTCCTCTTTGACTTATCGTTGACAATGACTCATCACTTCTGGAGCCATGAGGCCCACGCTATTCAGCATGGCTCCTCAATCTCCCCCTTGATGAGTGCATTGTCAACACTCCTCAATTCTCAGCTCTTCATCACCTGTGAACAAATGTGGAAACACGAAAACAAAATACAAGAGTACAAGGAAGAAGAAAAAATAATGGTAAAAGTTTAACCTTAATGACCAAAAGCCAAACAAAAAGCAAGAAGCGGTCATTATGGTTAACCAAAACATAAAAGCTCAAAATGAGTGCGATTGCAGCATAACAAGGATATCAACAGAGTAAGAACTCCCCCTTAAACTCTGATCCCAAATTTTCTCCCCCTTGTTGACAAGTGAACTCATCAAGCACTCAAAAAAGAGACACAGACTCCCCCTGAAATGTAACTCCCCCTCAAAATATGCAGTGAATGCAACTGGGGTGCAGGTGGAGTGTAGAAAGCATGCTTCTCAAATATGATTGACTGCAAATACAGTATCTAACAAGTATAGCAAAAGAGATACTGGCTAAGACACATGGCATGATCAGTGCAACAGATGATATCTAAATAAAGTCATTTAGCACGCATTTTTTAGTTTTTGCAAACAAAAGCATCACCACATGTTCTAGTAAACAAGCAAGGTAAAACATGAGATGCAGAAGCTAACTGAAATCTACCAAGTTAAGCATTGTCCATACCAAGGTGCTTCAGCAAACATGTTATCTTTTAAATGTTCAGGCTTTTTCAGATTTCCTTTTTCATTTATGCCAAGGGTTATTTGCATGTCAATCCTTATGCTAACCGACCAAGTCAAGCCTAGGCCAGAACTGGACCATCAGAAGCTTAAGACACTGGTCTTGGCATACACTACACTGTCCTAGTTCATACCAAAGTGTTATGGTAAGCAGTCCAGAACAATGTAATGCGACAAAGCAAACCCACTTGGATCTTTTCAACTTAAGCATAAAAAGGCATGGAATTTTCATTCATTTTTTGATTTTTATCATTTTTATCGCTCATTTTCCATGTGAAAGCAAAAAGATGTCCAAGTTGCATATCTGCATCTATGTGATGAACTGGCTACAAGGCATGTAACAGATAGCAGAAGCACTCAGCCTACACATGCTAGTTACCAGAAGCAAAGGTGATCATTTTTCAAGTTGAAAGCGTAAAAGCCATGCTCATGACAGATATCAGATATATCATTTGAACTGAATCAAAGCATGATAATCGACAAGTAATCAATAGCATGTACCCGCTAGAATAAGTAAAGCAGTTCAATCATATAACAGAAGCATCTCTAAAGTGTGATACGTGAATATGCAAGATATGAACACACACAAAAAGACTCAAGAAAAGAGTAAAGAAGAAAGAAAACTGACGCAAAATATCCTAGAAAGGATACACAACACCCAAATCCCCTCGTAAACGCTCAAAGGTAGACTGATCTAGGGGTTTGGTGAAAATGTCAGCCAACTGATGATGGGTATCAACATGAACAAGGTCAATGACACCTTTCTCATATTGATCCCGCAAGAAGTGAAAGCGCACATCAATATGTTTGGTTTTTGAATGAAGACACGGGTTTTTCCCTACACTAATAGCACTAGTGCTGTCGCAAAACAATGGAACCCTGGTAGGAAAGAATAACCCAAAGTCTCGTAGAGTGGAAATCATCCAAACCAACTGTGAGCAGCAGCTAGCAGCAGCTACGTACTCAGCCTCTGTGGTCGAAAGAGCAACTCCAGATTGCTTTCGAGAAGACCAAGATACAAGGGAAGAACCAAGAAACTGGCAAGTACCGGAAGTCGACTTGCGATCCAACCGGCACCCACCAAAGTCGGCGTCCGAAAAGCAAGATAAATCAAGAGATGATGATGCTGAATAATAAAGACCAAGATCAGGCGCATAGGTGAGATACCTGAAAATGCGCTTGACAGCCTGCCGGTGAGACGCGCGCGGTGAAGACTGAAAACGCGCGCAAAGTACCACGGCGAACTGTATGTCCGGTCTTGTTGCCGTTAAGTACAACAGCGAACCGATCATCCCTCGAAACTCTCTCTCATTGACCTTGACACCGCTCTCGTCCTTGTCCAGACCCCCAGAAGTACCCATCGGGATCCCTTAAGTGAGAATGGACGGCTCAGATTAAAACAGAGCGAACGGGTACGCGTGGACGCCTGAGATCGATCGGGGGTTTTAAGTGGTGATCGACGCCCGAGAGGCCTCGATACCCCTTTGACCAGATCCGAGGGCCCAGATTAAATGTCGCGCCCCGATTTAATAAATCAGGAATTTATTGAAATTCCATAGAAAATCAATAAAACAAGACGTTCATCACACGACCACGTACAATACGGGCAATCATTCATGGTTCGTAGACCGCATTAATACAAAAGTGAATGAAAGTGAAGAGAAACTAATAAAATCAAGGGTCCTAGATGAACGCCTCCTTCCAGTCTCGCCTTGACTGGGTCGCTACTCCAGACCTTCATCCTCCTCGTAGTAGACGGGCTCTGATGGTGTAAGTCAACGGGGTGAGTACATATGTACTCAGCAAGCCACCGAATACAAATATAATGCAAGATAATAACAAGGGAGATAGTGGCTAGTTTTGCGGAAGCAGCATATTTGTAAAGCATTAAATGTGAGCAATTTATTAGTACGGAAAAGTAAACATGTGAATGCATCATCATCTTCTAGCTCGAGGAGTACGTTTTACCTCCTCGCTCAACAGTCCTTACATGCCATGAATAACTCAATCTTTCAACCAATTGTAAACTAACTGCGAGTAGTCACACAACCCGCCCTTGACCGTGGGCTCGGCTTTTCGAAAAGATTGAATTACTCTGATCAGAGATGTACCACTGTACCCACAAGGCACGCACTCATCACTTACACCAAAGTGTAACGAGATGACCCATTTCACGGGAACTCGTGCCAAAACCTTCCATATGGTCTCCCCCGACTCAACAGCACCCTCTTATAGGTTTTGTACCGTGTCTCGCCATGTCGAGTTTCCACAATACCCCCCCTTGAGCCATCGTCGGATACAAGGCGCCCTGAGGGCTAGCCCCTTGCCCCCTCCACTATGGTACTGAGAGCCGGAGTGTTCCACACTTCTAAGTTAGGACTTACCCATTAGACTTGTGGTTGGTACGGAAGTGCTTTGCAACAGATCCCGCAGACCGGTCCTTATAGTGCCCCGGGTGCGACATACCAAAACCCGAGCTTGCACCCGGAACCCACCATACTTATGACATACCTAACTCCAACAGAGTCCAGAGACAAGAATAACAGGGCATTTCATATACCAGAATCCATCTAATCTACGACTCATTCTTTATATCCTATAGCAGTTGTGCCGGTACATTGGGCACTAGCTAATATAATATTTGTAGAGTGACAAGGAGTTAAGGCTCAATAAGCATGGCTTGGGTTTGCACACAAGGACGGGGATCTAATAAATATAAGTGTAGGGCTTGATCTTGAACTAATGCAATATTATCCTATGTGTTATAGCGATAATTTATTAAAACATGGGCTCAATATGATCAACTGTTTCCACAGAGGTGGTCGATGACTTGCCTTGATCAGCAAAGGGGGATGGAGGAACCTCGGGGTAGAATTCCTGCTCCTCAACAAACTCGTAGTCTTCTCGATACGGAAAAATAAATACATTCAATAAACAGATAAAATTCACCAAATAAAAGAACATACATAGTTGTGGGTGTTTTTATGTGAAGTAATATTTTATTATTCTGGGTTTTTGCATAAAACAGTAAAGTTATCTTTTTGGGATTTTTCCTAATTTATTTTCTGTATTCTTAATTTTAATCCTAAGGGATTTTTATTCATTTATTTATTAATAATATTTTGAGTAACAAAAACATACTGTTTTTATGGCTTTAATGTGTAGAGAAAAATATCCTGGATTTAACAAAATTTGAATGGTGAAATTTGGAGTTAAAATGAGCAAGATATGAATTTTGAAGTTTAAACTATTTTCTGGATTTTATTTAAACTGAAAAACAGTCCCTGGTCCACGGTGAACCGGGTTCACCGTGAACCCGTGGCTATGCGCGTGGACCGATCGGATCTGGACCGTTGGATCTGGATCCAGCGGCCAGGATGCGAGGCGGGGGGTTTTAATGAGATTGAACGGTCCAGATTAAAACGTGGCGAAGGGGTATACGTGGACGCACCAGATGGATCCGGGGGTTTAAGTGACGATCGACGGCTGCGATCGCACGATACCTCTTCGATCAGATCCGAGGGCCCGGATTAAATCCCGAAGGGATTTAATTGTAGCCCTCCTGATCGTGATCGGACGGCCTCGATCTCGTCCGGCACGGCACGCCGTAAGGGATCGAGTACCGCCTTCAGTCTCCGGCGACGGCGGGCTCGGGTGCGGTCACGGCGGCGACTGCTGAGGGCCTAGGGGCCTAGCTAGGGTCAAAAATGGAACGCGGAGGTGATGGGGGTCACTGGTGATACCTTCGGCGGCGACGATGGGCGACGGACGGCGACGACGGCGAGGGTGGACGGCTGAAGGTGGTTCGGGTGTTCGACGGCGACGGCGGTCCGGCGGTGTCCACGGCCAACGGAGGGGTGGACGAGGTAGGGTGGTCGACGATGGACCCGACGGTGGCGGACGGCTAGGGCGGTGAGGGTCTGAGGTGACGACGAAGGCTCGCCGGAGTGGAAGTAGGGGAGGAGCTCGCAAAAACAGCCGAGGCGCTCTGGCAGGGCTAAGGCTCGGGCTACGGCGATGTGGGGTGAGTGCGGCGTGGGCGAGGGCATTTATAGGGTCACCGGCGGTGCCTAAATGGAAGGAAACCGAATGTTTCCAAGAACTCCGGCGAGAGTTTCCTAACTCTCGGCCGAGCTCCCATAAACGGCAAAATGCGTCGGGATTACATGGAAAGGGATCATCGGCGGTTGGGGAAGGCGATCCGAGGCAAATCCAGGCGAATGCGGGCGGCCAGCGGCGAAACAGGAAGGAGATCGCCGGAGAAGGGAAAGGGAGCGATCCCCTTCCATTGAAGACGAAGGATCTGACAGGTGGCCCCCACCAGTCAGCGGGCGTAAAAAAAAGAAGGGCCGACAGGCGGGCCACGGCTGTCAGTGGGCGAATGCGAGCGCACAGAGGCTGACGCGTGGGGCTAGGCGGGGCGCGGGCGGGAGGAGAGAGGGGAGGCGAGCGCCGACAGGCGGGACCCACGGGTCAGTGAGGGACGGCTGGGCTGGGCTGGATTGAGAGCACTTTGGAGGTGGGCGGCCCATTAAGCATTTTAATTCTTTTCATGATTTAAAATAATTCCAGTAATTCATTTATTTGATTAAGGGTTGAATCACTGTTGATAAAAATTTGTAAAAATTCCTAAAATTATATTTTGGTCTCTAGTTCATATCATAAAATTTTCAAGTCCAGATTTTGAGTATTTCTCCCTGTTTGGCTTTATTTGAGTTCTTTTGTGATTTTTCCTTTAATAATAAATCCAGAAATGATTTAAATAATATTTTTCTTTTATTTTAATCCTTTTTAATTTCTGGGGTGTTACATTAAATCCCGGAGGGATTTAATCCTAGCCCTCCGATCGCGATCAGGGTGGTCGCGGCGCGATCCGGCACGGCACGACGTAAGGGGGTGCGTACCCCCTTCGTCTCCGGCGACGACGGCCTCAGATGCGATGGCGACAGGCGGCGGCGAGCGCCTACGGGCATAGCTACATGCAAAAATGGAACGGGGAGGGGAGGGCGGTCATGACCGTACCTTTGACGGCGACGACGGAGGTCCGGAGACGATCGGCGGCAAGCGTAGACGGCGGAGGGGTTTTGGGTGCTCGACAGGCGACGAGGATCCGGCGGTGTCCACGGCCAACGGAATGGATGTCCGAGGATGGCCGGACGACTACGGACCTGACGGTGGCGGTGGCTAGGGCGGAGGAGGCCGGGATCGACGGCGATGGCTTGCCGGAGGCGAAACGGAACTAAAGCTCGAAGAGGGGATGACGGCGCTCTGTTATGGCTCGAGGATGGTTCTGCTGGCGTGGGGTGAGTGCGGAGGTCAGAGGGCTTTATATAGGGGGTCACCTGCGGTCGGGATGACAGGGAACCGAGGGTTCCCGTGAGCTCCGGCGATCTCTTTCCAAGCTTCGGGTAGCCTTCCTTAAGTGCGAAAACGTGTCGGCAATGGATGGAAAGGGGGCGGTGGCGACCAGGGAAAGGGATCCGGGCGATCGGGGCGAACGCGGGTGGACGGCGACGAGAAACCAGAAGGTGATCGCTGGGAAGAAGGAAGGGGGTGATCCCCTTCCATGGAGAAGACGAAACTGACAGGTGGCCCCCACCTGTCAGCGGGCGAAACCAGAAAGAAAGGGCCGACAGGCGGGCCATGACTGTCAGAGAGAGGGAGGCGGAAGTGAGAGGCTGCCATGCGGGGCCAGGCGGGGCGCGGGCGGGAGGAGAGAGGGGGAAGCGGCGCCGACAGGCGGGACCCACGGGTCAGTGGCTCATGGTTTGGACTGGGCTGGGCTCGGTTACTTTGGAGGTTGAGGCTCGTTAAGCATTTTTAATTCTTTTCCGATTTAAAATAAATCCAGTAATTCATATATTTGGTTAAGGGTTGAATCAGTGTTGATAAAAATTTGTAAAAATTCCTAAAATTATATTTTGGGCTCTAGTTCATCTCATAAAATTTTCAGGTCCATATTTTGTGTATTTCTCCTTGTTTGGCTTTATTTGGGTTCTTTTATGATTTTCCTTTAATAAATAAATCCAGAAATGATTTAAATACTATTTTTCTTTTATTTTATTTGTTTTTATTTCTTGGGGTGTTACAATCCTATCCCCCTTACAGAGAATCTCGTCCTCGAGATTCGGATCAATCCTCGAATAGCTCAGGATGTTGTGCCTTGAGTTCATCTTCTTTTTCCCATGTAGCTTCCTCTACCGGATGATTGCTCCACTGCACTTTACAAAAGCGAATGACCCGACTCCTGGTTATCCTTTCATTTGACCTCCAATATCTTAACAGGCTCTTCCACATAGGTCAGATCCTCTTGAACATCTAACTGCTGAAGATCCACTTGCTCTGTCGGGACGCGGAGACACTTCTTTAGTTGGGAAACATGAAACACGTCATGCACTCCAGCCAATGAGGGCGGTAAATCCAACTGATATGCAACTTCGCCTTGGCGTCGGATAATGGGGCATGGTCCAACATATCGAGGGGCCAACTTTCCTCTCATGTTAAATCGTTGAGTACCACGGAGAGGCGTAACTCGAAGGTAAACAAGATCTCCTTCTTCAAAGGCTAGATCTCGGCGACGATTGTCTGCGTAGCTCTTCTGTCATGATTGGGCCGTCTTGAGTCAGTCTCTGATGATCCGTACCTTCTCTTCAGCTTCACGAAGAATGTCTGTTCCGAATACTTGGGATTCACCAGTTTGGTCCCAAAGTAGAGGCGTCCTGCACTTACGTCCATATAGGGCTTCAAAAGGAGACATCTGAAGGCTGGCTTGATAGCTGTTGTTGTACGAAAACTCAGCGTACGGCAAGCTCTTGTCCCAAGTTGCTCCAAAATCCAAGACACATGCCCGAAGCATATCCTCCAATATCTGATTCACCCTCTCTGTTTGTCCATCTGTCTGAGGGTGGTAGGTGGTACTGAAATTCAATCTCGTGCCCATCTCCTCTTGAAGGTTCTTCCAGAAACGAGAGGTAAACTGACTTCCTCTGTCGGATACTATCTTCTTGGGCACTCCATGAAGACATACGATCCGGGCCATGTATAGTTCTGCAAGCTTAGGGCCACTAAAGGTCGTCTTGACGACTATGAAATGTGCTACTTTCGTAAGCCAATCGATGACTACCCAAATAGAATCATACCCAAGTTGGGTCTTTGGTAGTCCGGTGATGAAATCCATACCGATCTCTTCCCACTTCCATTCAGGTACTTTAAGTGGCTGTAACAATCCTGCGGATCTCTGATGTTCAACTTTTACTCTTCTGCAGGTGTCACATTCGGCGACAAACTGCGCAATCTCCCTCTTCATGCTAACCCACCAATAACGTTCCTTCAAGTCGTGGTACATCTTGGTACTGCCGGGATGAATTGAGTATAATGTCTCATGGGCTTCTCTCAGGATGAGGGTTTTTATCTCAGGTTTATCCGGCACACATATCCGGGTTCCAAACCATATGGTGCCATTCTCATCCTCTGAAAATCCTGGGGCTTTTCCTTGTCTCATGTTCTTCCTAATGGCAGCTATATCTGGGTCTTCTAACTGAGCTTCACGGATCTGCTCAAATAGAATTGGCTGGGTCTCCAATGTGGCTAGGTATGCTCCAGTGGTTAACCCAAGATTCAACTTTTCCATCTCTCTACTTAACAAGGGTGCATGATCCTGAATCATCACGGCTGTGCAATATCCCTTGCGACTTAATGCATCAGCTACCACATTTGCTTTTCCGGGGTGGTAGTGAATACCTAAGTCATAGTCCTTTATTAGCTCCAACCATCGTCTTTGCCTCAGATTGAGGTCCGGCTGTGTGAAGATGTACTTCAAGCTCTTGTGGTCCGTAAAGATCTCACAGCGATTTCCAACCAAATAATGCCTCCAAATCTTAAGGGCGTGTACTACTGCGGCTAATTCCAAATCGTGGGTCGGGTAGTTCAACTCATGAGGTCTCAACTGACGGGAGGCATAAGAGATAACTTTTCCATCTTGCATAAGAACACATCCCAATCCTTGGCGAGATGCGTCACAATAGACATGGAAGTCCTTACGGATATCGGGTAGGGTCAGTATGGGTGCAGATACCAAACGGGTCTTGAGAGTGCGGAAACTTTCCTCGCATTCAGGAGTCCATTCGAACTTCTCTCCTTTCTGCAACAACTTGGTTATTGGCTTGGCTATCTTGGAAAAATTCTCAATGAACCTCCGATAATATCTAGCCAAGCCCAGAAAACTTCGTATCTCAGATACGTTCGTGGGTGGCAACCAATCCGTAACTGCTTCTACAGTGGCAGGGTCCACTGCGATTCCTTGTGCAGAGATGATGTGTCCAAGGAACATTACTTCCGCCGTCCAAAACTTGCATTTGCTGTACTTGGCGTATAGTTGGTGTTCCCTTAGCTTCCCTAAGGTTAACCGGAGGTGAGCCTCGTGCTCTTTCTGGTCCTTGGAATAAATGAGGATGTCGTCTATGAAGACTACGATGAACTTATCCAAATATTCCATGAAAACCTTATTCATCATGTTCATGAAGAATGCAGGGGCGTTGGTCAATCCAAAGGACATAACCGTACACTCGTACAATCCATAACGGGTGGTAAAGGCTGTATTGGGTATATCTTCCTCTCGAATCCTTAACTGATGATAACCAGAACGCAAGTCGATCTTCGAGAATACTGTAGCTCCTTTTAGCTGGTCAAAGAGATCGTCGATCCGAGGCAACGGGTACTTATTCTTGATGGTTACTTCATTCAAAGCGCGATAATCCACACACATACGCTTTGCCTTGTCTTCTTTCTTCTCGACGAAGATGACGGGGGCACCCCATGGCGATGTGCTAGGTCTGATGTAACCTTTCCTTTCGAGATCCTCCAATTGCTGCTTCATCTCAGCTAACTCATTGGCGGCCATCCGGTATGGTCGCTTATAAATAGGGGTGGTTCCGGGCACCAAGTCGATCCTGAACTCGATATCCCTCTTGGGTGGCATCCCTGGTAGATCTTCTGGGAATACGTCCGGGTATTCACTGACTACTGGTATCTCCTCCAAGGTAATCTGATGTAGTCTTGTCCTTCCGGCCTTCGTGCTTGGCATCTGGAATGTGACGATAGTCCCTTCTTCATTAGTCGCAGTCACTTTTCTCTAGGCACATTCTATCACTCCTTGATGTTTATTTAGCCAATCCATCCCTAGAATGAGGTCCAACCCTTGGCATTCTATTAGGATGGGGTCTGCCCAAAATATCGTACCTTGGATATCTATCCATACTTTTGGGCTATAGGTTAGGGCCAGGGTTTGTTTTCCCGGGGTGACTATTTGTATGGCTCTGGGTAGTTCTTCTATGTTTAGATTGTTCTTTCCCACAAAATTGGTTGATATGAAGGAGTGCGTAGCTCCAGTGTCGAATAAAACCATGGCAAGTGTTGAATGTAACAAGAACTTACCCATCACTATCTCTGGTGCGGCCTGAGCTTCTTCAGCGGTGACGTGATTGACTCGGGCACGGATGGCGGGGTTCGCGGCAACTCCTTGGACGCGCTTGGGGTGAGGACACGCATTGGAGTAATGCCCTTCCTGGCGGCAGTTGAAACATACCACGGGCTTGTCGTGCTTGTCGCGCAGGATTTCCGCCTTCTTTGCCGGGGCGGTTGGTGCAGTTGGGGCGGCGGGAGCGGGGCGAGGCTGTCCGGTTCCGGCGTTGGCGGCGGGTGGCGCCGGACGATACACTGGTCGTGGGTGGTATTGTGGCGCCGGTGGAGAAGGTGTGAATCGGGGCCTTTGAGCCATGCCCTGGTTTTTCCTAAAGGCAATCATCCTCTTCTTTTTCAGGTCGACCTTGTTTTGCTGGGTTTCCTGAATGATAGCTTTATTCACCAACTTTTGAAAGTTGGCAAAATCTCCGGAGATAAGCTGTAGGAACAGCTCATCCTTCAATCCCCGGAGGAACTTAGCTTGTCTGGCCGCATCGGTACGGACCTCCTTAAGTGCGTATCGGGCCAGACGGTTGAACTCGTGCAGATATTCTGTCACGGACCTGCTCCCCTGCTGCAGGTCTCTGAACTCTTGCTGTTTCTGCGCGATAATACCGTCGGGGATGTGGGCGGCACGGAAAGCGGCCGAAAACTCTGCCCAAGTATGGGCGTGGCCCTCGGGCAGAGTCTCGCGAATATTGTCCCACCACTCTGCGGCGGGACCATGAAGCTGGTGGGTGGCGAAGGCCACCCTCTCCTGCTCGGTGCAGGTAAGGAGGTCGAGCTTCTTCTCGATAGCTCGTAACCAATCCCCAGCCTCCATGGGGTTGGTGGTGCTTGAGAAGGTCGGTGGGCGAACTCGGAGGAACTCCGAGAGCTGAGAGGTGGGAGCGGGAGCGGGTGCGGTGAGACGATGCAGCTCGGGCTGTTGGTGGAGGCGGAAGAACTGAGCCTGGTGCTCCTCCATCTGCTGTTGCTGTTGTTGCATTTGGTTCAATAAAGCCGTGACTAGCTGGTTTTGGGTGGCCATCATTTTGGCCACTGTAGGGTGATTAGCGATTGGGGCTTGCCTTTGTCCAGTGGCTCCCCATTGTGGCAAGTTGCCACTCTCTCCTCCATTCTGGGGAGCGTTGGAACCTTGAGTGTTGGTCATCCTGGAGTTTTCAAAGTAGACAACATTTATTTTAGAGAATTCCTCTATGTTTTATTCCCAAAATACCGTTCTTGCGGTTACATTTATTTATTTCTTTATTCATGCCTTATATTTTGACATGAATGGCAATACAAGCAAGCAAAAAGAATGAAAATCACTCAATCATAAAACTACGTCTACGGTAACTCGGGGGACGGCTCAATCTCAGGCTCGTGGGAGACGGTCGGGGTCGAAGAGCTGGATGGTCCAGCGGGTGGTGCACTGCGGGAGATCCTCTTGGGCCTCACAGTGGGGATCCGAAGGGGTGTCTTCTTGCGAGGCAGAAGAGGTGCGATCTCTTCAATGTCCTTCTTTAATTCTTTGAGCTGGTGGCGGAGCTGGGGGTTGGTGGCGACACGCTGCCGAAGGAGCTCATTCTGACGCCGTAACTCTTCTGCTTCGGCAGCCAAACGATGTCCCTGCTGGATGCGGCGACGAAGATCTCCGTTCTCGCGGTTCAGATCCTCAAAAGATTGACGTTAAAAGCTGATGGTGTCGCGCTGTCCATTAGCGTCCTGCAGTGCCTCGTAATGGAGATCATCCATGGCCTCCAACAAGCGCATGGTATGACCAATAGCAGAATGATGCTGGGAGAGTGTGCTGACGAAGACGCTGTGGGGACTCCCTGGAGTGCGAAGAGGCATGAAGCGAAAGTCCGTGTTGTAGAGCTCACTGTCATAGATCATCCGGAGCTCTGTGAGTGCCTGGAGGGCGGTGCGCTGGCTGGCAACCAAGAAGGTAGGTCCTCCTCCGCGATAGGTGTGAGCTGTCTGAGGGGAGGGCTGGACGACGATGGTGACCTCGCAGAAGCTTTCTTCCTCGTCGGGGAAGACTCCATGGTACATCGGCTCATGCTCAAATCCGAGGAAACCGACGAGCATGCGCAGCTCGCGGATGAATCCGGCCTCATCACGAAGGTTCCCGCTCATGGTACGGACTGGCATCTACAAAAGAGAGAAAGTTTTTGTGAAAATCTCGGAAGGTGAGAGGATAAGTAGTGTTTGTAAGAAAATATAGTAAGTATAAGTCCTAAGGTCAGGTCTGTTTGGCTTCCTACAGTCAAGTCGGCTATCATACCATCTTGTCGCGCCCCGATTTAATAAATCAGGACTTTATTGAAATTCCATAGAAAATCAATAAAACAAGACGTTCATCATGCGGCCACGTACAAATACGAGCAATCATTCACGGTTCGTAGACCATATTAATACAAAAGTGAATAAAGATGAAGAGAAACTAATAAATCAAAGGGTCCTAGATGAACGCCTCCGTCCAGTCTCGCCTTGACTGGGTCGCTACTCCAGACCTTCATCCTCCTCGTAGTAGACGGGCTCTGATGGTGTAAGTCAACGGGGTGAGTACAGATGTACTCAGCAAGCCACCGAATGCAAATATAATGCAAGATAATGCCAAGGGAGATAGTGGCTAGTTTTGCGGAAGCAGCATATTTGTAAAGCATTAAGTGTGAGCAATTTATTAGTACGGAAATGTAAACATGTGAATGCATCATCATCTTCTAACTCGAGGAGTACGTTTTACCTCCCCGCACAACAGTCCTTACATGCCATGAATAACTCATCCATTCAAACAATTGTAAACTAACTGCGAGTAGTCACACAACCCGCCCTTGACCGTGGGCTCGGCTTTTCGAAAAGATTGATTTTACTCTGATCAGAGATGTACCACTGTACCCACAAGGCACGCACTCATCACTTACACCAAAGTGTAACGAGATGACCCATTTCATGGGAACTCGTGCCAAAACCTTCCATATGGTCTCCCCCGACTCAACAGCACCCTCTTATAGGTTTCGTACCGTGTCTCGCCATGTCGAGTTTCCACAATACCCCCCCTTGATCCATCGTCGGTACAAGGCGCCCTGAGGGCTAGCCCCTTGCCCCCTCCACTATGGTACTGAGAGCCGGAGTGTTCCACACTTCCAGTTAGGACTTACCCATTAGACTTGTGGTTGGTACGGAAGTGCTTTGCAACAGATCCCGCAGACCGGTCCTTATAGTGCCCCGGGTGTGACATACCAAAAACCGAGCTTGCACCCGGAACCCACCATACTTATAACATGCCTAACTCCAACAGAGTCCAGAGACAAGAATAACAGGGTATTTCATATACCAGAATCCATCTAACTACGACTCATTCTTTATATCCTATAGCAGTTGTGCCGGTACATTGGGCACTAGCTAATATAATATTTGTAGAGTGACAAGGAGTTAAGGCTCAATAAGCATGGATTGGGTTTGCACACAAGGACGGGGATCTAATAAATATAAGTGTAGGGCTTGATCTTTGACTAATGCAATATTAACCTATGAGTTATAGCGATAATTTATTAAATCATGGGCTCAATAATGATCAACTGTTTCCACAGAGGTGGTCGATGACTTGCCTTGATCAGCAAAGGGGGATGGAGGAACCTCGGGGTAGAACTCCTGCTCCTCGACGAACTCGTAGTCTTCTCGATACGGAAAAATAAATAAACAATACATTCAATAAAGCATCACCAAACATAATCATTTAAATTTTATGATTCAAATATGTGATTTGAGCTTTATTATACTGGAGTTACTTTTAATAATATTAAAAGTTTAGTTTAAGGGGTTTTTATTACTTCTTTTCCTGAATTTTTAATTTATCCCTAAGGGGTTTTTATTTATTTAATCCATAAGTTTATTTTGTGCTAAGGTAACATACTGTTTTCATGGCAGAAAAGTGTAGAGAATAATATACTGAATTTAACAAAATTTGAATGGTGAAATTTGGAGTTAAATTGAGCAAGTTATGAATTTTTGAAGTTTAAACTATTTTCTGAATTTTATTTAAACTAGAAAATGGGCTCTGGTCCACGGTGAACCAGGCCCACGGTGGACTGCGCCACTGTGCGCGTGGACCGGATCAACCAGATCCGTTGGATCCAGATCCGGCGGCCAGGCGCGAGGCGGGATCCCTTAAGTGAGAATGGACGGCTCAGATTAAAACAGAGCGAACGGGTACGCGTGGACGCCTGAGATCGATCGGGGGTTTTAAGTGGTGATCGATGGCCGAGAGGCCTCGATACCCCTTTGACCAGATCCGAGGGCCCAGATTAAATCCCGGAGGGATTTAATCCTAGCCCTCCGATCGCGATCGGGCGGTCGCGGCGTGATCCGGCACGGCACGACGTAAGGGGGTGCGTACCCCCTTCATCTCCGGCGACGGCGGCCTCGGATGAGATGGAGACGGCGGCGGCGAGCGCCTACGGGCATAGCTAATGGCAAAAATGGAACGGGGAGGGGAGGGCGGTCATGATCGTACCTTTGACGGCGACGACGGAGGTCCGGAGGCGATCGGCGGCGAGCGTAGACGGCGGAGGGGTTTCGGGTGCTCGACGGCGACGAGGATCCGGCGGTGTCCACGGCCAACGGAATGGATGTCGAGGATGGCCGGACGACTACGGACCTGACGGTGGCGGTGGCTAGGGCGGAGGAGGCCGGGATCGACGGCGATGGCTTGCCGGAGGCGAAACGGAACTAAAGCTCGAAGAGGGGACGACGGCGCTCTGTTATGGCTCGAGGATGGTTCTGCTGGCGTGGGGTGAGTGCGGAGGTCAGAGGGCTTTATATAGGGGGTCACCGGTGGTCGGGATGGCAGGGAACCGAGGGTTCCCGTGAGCTCCGGCGATCTCTTTCCAAGCTTCGGGTAGCCTTCCTTAAGTGCGAAAACGCGTCGGCAATGGATGGAAAGGGGGCGGTGACGACCAGGGAAAGGGATCCGGGCGATCGGGGCGAACGCGGGTGGCCGGCGGCAAGAAACCAGAAGGTGATCGCCGGGAAGAAGGAAGGGGGCGATCCCCTTCCATGGAGAAGACGAAACTGACAGGTGGCCCCCACCTGTCAGCGGGCGAAACCAGAAAGGAAGGGCCGACAGGCGGGCCATGACTGTCAGAGAGAGGGAGGCGAAAGTGAGAGGCTGCCATGCGGGGCTAGGCGGGGCGCGGGCGGGAGGAGAGAGGGGGAAGCGGCGCCGACAGGCGGGACCCACGGGTCAGTGGCTCATGGTTTGGACTGGGCTGG
This sequence comes from Zizania palustris, assembly GCA_019279435.1. Lineage (NCBI taxonomy): Eukaryota > Viridiplantae > Streptophyta > Magnoliopsida > Poales > Poaceae > Zizania > Zizania palustris. The sequence continues at coordinate 24,755,409 of JAAALK010000081.1, read as the reverse complement.
GCTCGGTTACTTTGGAGGTTGAGGCCCGTTAAGCATTTTTAATTCTTTTCCGATTTAAAATAAATCCAGTAATTCATATATTTGGTTAAGGGTTGAATCACTGTTGATAAAAATTTGTAAAAATTCCTAAAATTATATTTTGGGCTCTAGTTCATCTCATAAAATTTTCAGGTCCATATTTTGTGTATTTCTCCTTGTTTGGCTTTATTTGGGTTCTTTTATGATTTTCCTTTAATAAATAAATCCAGAAATGATTTAAATAATATTTTTCTTTTATTTTATTTGCTTTTATTTCTTGGGGTGTTACACCATCTCACCGTGTTTCGTCCATATATAATAGTTCTTCACAAAACCATTTTTCAACAAGTGAAATCGTATGGTTTCACGATCAGAACACGGATACATCGCTTCGTTTTTACAAACTTTACAAGGACAATATATTGCCTCTTCACTCTAACGGGAAGCATATTGTGCGGCAGCTTCAGTAAATTCAGTTACTCTGTTAAAATATGCCACCACATCTCCGTCGTTGGACGAGTACATCCAGGACCTATGCTCCATCTAAAACATATATTATTTGAAAAAATATTAATAAAATCATTATTGTTAATTTTAGTAATTTACAAATTGAAAATATATTGATTTATTATCGTTCATAACAACATTAATTAAAAATCCTCAATGCTTTAATTAAAACTACTTATTAAGCAGAAAAAATTATTAAATAAATTAACTATATTGGTTTCTCTCTCTCTCCAAACAACATAACTCTAGATCTATAATCATAAATCAAATTAAAAAAGAGATTAAAATGACGTAAATCAATATATAAGTGATGAATAATTGTGAGGAGGGTCATATTTGTTCATTTGGGAGAAGGTAACACTGTAAATGGAAGATTATTTGAAAATTTCTATTCACAAACCCTAAATTAGAAAAACGCTAATAACTCATTGTATACATGATTAAATACAAAATAAATGTGAGATTCGGCATGGATTTACCTCCTAGAATGAAATCCTTCAAAAGAAACGAAAACAAAGCCTCCCCCCTCTTTATCTAGATTTTTGTCGCCATTGTACGGACAAAATTAAATGCGAACTCCAGTAGAGCTCGGGGAGGAAGAAGCTGCGCATTTATAGCTAGAATAGTAGTGGCGGTCGCAAGTGATGTCATCAATACTTTAGTGGCGGCCATATTAGCAGCAGCGGGCAGCACCAGCGACCGCCACTGCTATTGGTACAATAGTGGCGGTCCGGGATGACGTCAGCACCGACCGCCACTACTTTACCAACAATAGTGGCGGGCGCTGGTGCTGCCGTCAGCACCAGCAACTGTAGTGGCGGGCATCTAATGGCCCGCCACTACAGTGGTTTTGCCCAACGCCACTACAGTGACGGTTTGTAGTAGTGTATGGTGGAAAATGGTGTTTATCTTTCTTGGTCGGGGTGGCTGAGAATGAATTGTTTACTTGCTGCCATGGAGGGTGCAAGTATGGTGTCACATGTGCTATTACTATCATTTACATGATGATTTATAAATTCTGTTGCAACTTGCTATTATTTACTATTCTGAATCGAACTTTGCTTTATGCTGAAAATAAACCACAAATATAACCCTCTTTGATATCAGCTTGCATTTAGAATTATGTCTTCCCAAGGTATGGGTAGGTGTTTGTCAATACGTTTATTTATTGACCCACCTCATGTGGATGCTCTTTTAGATTTTGATGCAGGGAGCGATATGCCTAGCGACGAGTACTTCGCGTCCATTCCTGGGGATTTCAATGATGGCTCTTTTTAGGGTGGTTCCTAGACGGTTGCCTGTGTGGTTTTGGTAGATAGGCATGCCGAGGAACTTTTGTGCTTTTTCTACTCTTTCTGCTACGTTTGAACTCTTTTATTTGATTGGTCGTCCCTATGTCTGATGTAAGACTCATGTATCGTTTAGTTATGAACCTTGTTATCTATTTATGTATGTGTATGTTGTATGGATGTGATGACAAGGTCGTGGATGCGTGTACTAGCCACTGATCATGGGACTAGTATGTTGTACGCTCCAGGTATTCGGGAATTCCATCCCTAGGTGCCGACATGGTATGTTAGGGGATGTTTGGTTCCATGGACTAAAGTTTAGTCTGTGTCACATCGTATGTTTAGACATTAATTTGAAGGACTAAACTTGAACTGATTATAAAAATAATTACAAAATCATAGAATTATTCACAAGACAAATTTTAAGCCTAATTAATTCATGATTAGCAAATATTTACTGTAGCATCACATTGTCAAATCATGGTATAATTAGACTCATTAGATTCGTCTCGCGAATAATCCACCGATTATGAATGGGTTTTGTAAATAGTCTATATTTAATATTTCATAATAGTATATAAACATTCGATGTGATGGGACTAAATTTTGGACTAAAGGAAACAAACAAGTACTTACATCTTTCCAAAAATTCTGTTTCGATAGTCAGTCTACTAAGGCATCAAACAAGCATCAATCAAAGTTGAGCAGTCGTAGCTCCCAACCCTGCCCTCAGCCACTCGACCATGGCAACCAACTCTTCTACCCTCCTTCCTCTTAGTACCCCTTCACCGCCACCCTCCGTTGTGCCTCCCAAGCTGATGCGGACTGCTTCTAAGACCGTATTCATTGGAGTAGCAACGAGGATGATGTTGGATTGGAGGAGATCGATGAAACCCAATCCCCCACTGAAATCCACATTGCTCTTTTAGATCTGCAACTGGAGCGTTCACCCAAGCTAGCCCCACTTCTCTCTACGCCCCTAGATCCTTGCTCAGAATGCTAGGTTGTGGTTGCTACAAATCGATCCTCTACGCCCAGGGCTTCAATTCAAATTTTGAAGCCATCCTCCAGCCACTCCCTAAAGAACTTCAGACGACATTCACCCCTACCAACAGGAATTCTACCAACCCCCTACTGTATCTAGATTGCTCTATGACTCCTTGTCCTCTCCTGTATTGCCATGACTGCCCAACAATGGTCCTAGATGTGCCTCCCCGTATGGAGATGCTAGGGTCTACTAGTTCATAGCTAGCTGATGTGTGTGGGCCTCTTCCAACAGATGTTGTGGCCTTCATCAACACCCCACAATCGGCACTCCTGCCACTACCTAAATCTACGCCAAAGCCCTCATATGATATAGGCTCCACATGCGCAGCGCGTGCCTGGCTAGCAAGGCATCCTCGGTCCCAATGATCCAGCGTGCTCAGCTCATCCTCGCTCGTTGTATAGGTGTCCTCATCGACTCAAAGAAGCTCTCAGATGGTGCCCTGCAATACTATGCTCAATTGTTCAATGGTCCACTAGCAAGCACTTCTTTTCAGTCCCTCATGGACCTTTTCTACCTTTACTCGAAGCAGACCACTAGATCGGATTGTGCCTTGGCAAACCTAGCGCTCAAATCTAGCATTTGTTTGAACCACCATCGACCTTGAAGATGGACAATATCTACCCCCTATGTTGTCGGGTATTTTTCTATGTACCCCTATGTATGTGATGTGCACCCTCATCATGTATAGGGTTAATTTCTAAAGTTTGCTAGTCGTCTGTTGTTCTTCATGGGTCATGCAAATCTTAATCTAATTTGCTAGAATGTTAGGGGTCTAAACAACCTAATGCATCGTGTTTTATTGCTTCAAGTCCTATTAACTTACGTGTGTGATACTGCATGCCTCTAAGAAATGAAGCTCCAAGTTGTTCACAAAGACCTAGTCACCTCCCCCTCCAGAAAACGTTTTGATGATTTTGCCTTCCTTCTAGAAAATGAAACTAGGGAGAGAGCAGACAAATCTCTGCTAATGCGCTCCACCTGGGCACCTTTAGCCTATTTGCTTCGATCGCGTTGCTCGATTGCGATCGAAGCTTTCTACTTACCACGATATATGGGCCGACCTACAATTAAGACATCTTTCCTCTATGAGATTCTTGGCCTCTTTCCCCCTAATGGCACAAAGTGGCTTCTCCTCGGGGGTTTCAATTTGATCTACAAGGCCTCCGATAAGAGCAAAAATAACATTAATCGAAGTCTCATGAGACAGTTCCTAGCGACTATAGATGCTTACGTCCTAAAAGAGTTGCATCTGCAAAATAGAAGATTCACCTAGAGCAATGAATGTGACAACCCAACCTTGGTTAAGTTTGACAAAGTATTCTCAACAACGAATCTGCCCTTGCTCCTCTCCAACATCCCTCCCATCACCAAGAGACCCCACATCTTCTATTTTGAGCAATGTTCTAAATAGATGGCTAATAGCGACCATTTAGCCGGCTATAGCCTCCAGGGAGGTCCAGGGCTAAGAGAAACATTGTTTAGCGCTTAACGAAATTAGCTGCTAATAGCCTTATTTATTAGCCCGCTAAAAACATATTCCAATGCATCGAGCTTATGTTCCATGGTTTATCAATTTTATTTTGCAACTTAATGTTTGTTAGATAATGGTTCAATGCCTTTTACAAGTGTTTTTGAATTTGTATGCATGATGATTTGTTATTGAACTACTAGATTATGTTTAAGTATTGAACACTCTATCTACGTTGTTGATATTATATTTGCATGATCATTATTGTTCAAATGAAGGTATGTCATGTTTTTTTTCTAAAACTGCTAAATGATTTAGCTCGCAATTATAGCCGGCTATAGCCTTTATTGCTTTTTAGAAGCTTGCCGCTAAGGGCCTTAGACGGACATTTAAAACATTGATTTTGAGAACTTTTGGGCTATGCTGTCATGCTTTCATGACTAAGTGAATTGAATGTGACTTAGGATGATTCTCCAAATTAGTCTGACCCCTATTCAAACCTACATACAAATCTTAAAGCCATGGCAAAGCATATGCAACATTATTGGAGCAAGTTCCTTTTCTTCAATGCCTAATTGCAATTTCACATAGCACAGGAGGTTATCCCTATCTAGACTATGCTATGGAGCACAAAACTCTCTCTAGTGATGAAAATCTCCTTCGGGCTCAGTTGAAACGCACGGTGCTTGGCCTAGAGGTGGTTGAAAAATTCTAGAAAAAACAGGCGTCCAGGATTACCTGGCTAAAATAAGGCGATGCCAACATTAAATTTTTCCATGCATGCATCGACTGAAGGAAAAGGAAAAACACAGTGTTGCACATTAGAGATACCAACTAGGATTCTAGGGCCACCTCGCATGAAGAAAAATAATTGATAGTCGATAACTACTTCAATAGGATTTTGAGCTCGCATTCTGTCAGAGAGAAAACAATCTCTTGGAATTACCTTAACCTTCCTCAGGTTCCCCTCGTAGACCTTGATGCCGACCTTACTGAGTTAGAGGTTAAATAGGCCATTGATGCCTTCTTGTCTGACAAGGCTTTAGGACCAAATGGCTTCACTGGCACCTTCTATAGAGTTTGTTGGCATATAATTAAGATTAATGTCATGTATGTCGCCCATGCATTCTTCAATATCCAATCTAACAACCAAGCATGTCTAAATATGGTGAACATAGTTCTTATTTCAAAAAGAAATCATCAAAAGTCATGCTGACTTTAGACCAATTAGCCTGATCCACAATTTCTCCAATATCCTCACCAAGATCATAGCATGTCACCTTGTAAAGATTATGAACTCCTTGATCACCATTGACTAGAGCGCTTTTATCAAAGGTCGAAGCATACACGATAACTTCATGCACGCCCGCAACATTGAGTGTTGCCTCAACAAGCTAGTTGTGCCATCTCTTCTCTTAAAGCTTGAAATTGCAAAGTCCTTTGACCCAGTATGCTGGGACTAATAGAACTCCTCACTTGTCTTTGATTCCCCCAAAGATGATGTGACTGGACTACAAGCATCTTGGTCTCCTCTAAAATTCTGCTAAATGGCTCTCTCGGGAAAAATATGGCATCATCGTGGTTTGCGCCAAGGTGATCCTCTATCATCTTTCCTCTTCATTCTAGCAATTGACCCCCTCCGTAGGATTCTCCAAGAAGCTTAAGCTAGGGCCTGCTTAGACCAATCCTCGGTGGTAACCTCACGTCCATCCAAACTTCCCTATGTGTGGATAATGCTACCATCTTCTCTTATCCTACAAAGGAGGACATTACTACGTTGTCCTCCATCTTGCATAACGTCATGCTGGCGACGGGCCTAGTTGCTAATACCTTCAAGTGCGAGGTGGTGCCAATTCGTTGTGATAGTTTAAACCTCGATGACATCATGCATGACCTTCTTGTCTTAGTAACAGTTTTCCTGTTAAACTACCTTGGGATCCCTCTCACGATCAAGCGCCTCCACCCGACAGACCTCTAGTTCATTGATGATAAGATCGCAAATCACCTTTCAGCATGGCAGGGGAAGTTGTTGTCCCACAGTAGGCATGTCACCCTCATCAAATCAGTGCTTTTCTTGATTCCCACTTACTTCCTATCGATAAACGAGGACACCCTAACAACGGATAAAAGCAAAGTAAATTGGAAGTTGTAGATTTTTTAGGAGGATTCATTCCAGTATGGTAGAGTGGTCTAGCCTCGCCTCCCGAAAAGAGGACCTAGATCCAGCCCACACTACCACCATAAAATCATGTTGAGAGCACATAGTCTTAAGGCTAGGGCAATCGAAGAAAATCATCTCCTCCATTCTGATGCTGGCAACCTGAGAAATCTAGAATGAGGAATGCCATAATCTTTCGGCACGTCGAAATAGGCGCTCAAGTGATCTTTTATAAAATTAAGGAAGAGACATGGGCCTGGCCCAAAGTGGGGGCCTCATGTTTGCTTGGTCCCTCTCTTTTATAAAATCAATGGTTCAGCAATAATTATTTCGATCCGCTTGTCGTCGTGTTAAGTTTAAGGAAAGAAAAAAATCCCAGATGCTAAAACCGGCTAATTATCTAGTATAGCAGTATCCAACATTTTATTATCTAAGAGCATCACCATTGTACTTGCTATCACCTAAAATAGCAAGTATGGTCCAAAAAACATCTCTATTGTACTTGCTACTTGACTTGTTATTTTAGGAGGCTTGTTATTCTTCTCTCCACACTTGCTACATCTAGCAAGCTAACCAAACTTGCACTACGGGACACATGTGGTTTGCCGAGTGCCAAAAACACTCGGCGAAGGCTTCACCGAGTGTTGCACTCGGCAAACAACACTCGGCGAAGGCGTCATCAGTAAAAAGGGTTCGTCGAGTGCTTTTTTTTGGGCACTCGGTGAACCCTTCGCCAAGTGTGTAGGATCGATGTACCGACTAGAGGGGGGTGAATAGGCGGTTTTTAAAACTAATTCAATTTTAGCTTAAACAATAAGCAAGGACCTAAGGCAATGGTAGCAAACAGCTAGAACAAATAGTGCAACCTAAGATGGCAAGTAGATTAGTCTAGAAAAGTAAGCTTGCACAATTTATCTTGCTCAAAATAAAAAGGGACGAGAGACAACCGAATTTTATCCCGAGGTTCGGAAATTTGCCAATTTCCTACGTCCTCGTTGAGGCGAGTTTCACTTGACCGCTCTCTTCACCAAGCCTCGGATTTCTCAAAGAGAAATTTGCTTGAAGATGAGCCGGAACCAGAAGTGCAACTCTCGGGCCTCGATCACTAGTGGTAGCTCTTCTCCACTCCAGATAGGCGAGCTCCAACCTTCACAACCTCCCGGGTCTCCTCCACAACCTTCTAGGAGAGATCACCGGTTTCTTCTCCAAGTCGTCTAGGAGATGGAAATCTCCAAGAGTAACAAGCTGCAATCAAAGCTAGGAGAAGAGGATCAAGTGCCAAAATGCCAATGCAATGCAATCAACTCAATAACTTGATCACCCTTTTTTTCTTCTCAACCTCACTAGTGCTCAAATTAGTGCTCAATGGTGGGAGAGACTCTCTTGTGCTCAAGTATGCTCAAATGAATGCCAAAAGTCTAGCAAAGGAGATGTAGCAAGGGTTTATATAGCCACACACCCCAAAACTAGTCGTTACACGAGTTAGGTGGCTCTCTGCGCACTATCGGTCTGACCGCCCATCTTGGGCCGGTCTGACCGACCCCAACTACAACGGGTAGAAAACTAGTCGTTTACTGATGTGACAGGTCCATTCGGTATGACCGGCCATGCTGGTCCGGTCGGACCGACCCTACCCGGTCTGACCGGCCATCGGCTCGGTTAGACCGATAAGATCTCCGTCGGCTCTTTGCACCATCAAAATGCAGTCCTGCGCAACCCCGGTCGGACCGACCCCTTGGCCGGTCGGACCGCCGAACACCAGCCGGTCTGACCGGACCCATATGGTCGGTCAGACCGCTAGGGTCAGACAACTCCAACAAAAGCTGCATTTTGTTTTTCAAGGGGATTTGCCAAAATAGTAACTTTTGCAACAATCACACATGATCAAAAGATACTATATGCAATGCAATTTGGCACTTGAAAATCAACTCATAACAAAGATGCAACCCCTCTTTATAGTACGGCAAAAACAAAACTTAAACCTAGCCTAATTGATCGCTCCAAACACCTCGATCAATTTCTAGATTCCTTCAAACCTTTTGCCATAGCCTTTAAACGTCCAGATCTTCGGGTTTTCCATCGTGTGCTCCATTTGCGCAGGACCTACTCATTTCCTTCACACTCAAGAAAAATATTAGTCCACAAAACGCATGTTTATCATTAATTACCAAAACTCACATGGGGCCTAGATCTTCAATCTCCCCCTTTTTGGTAATTGATGACAAATATTTCAGAGATAAAGAAATATGTTAAATAAAAGTATCTACAATTAAGCGGAAAGCTCCCCCTGAAAGAGTGATAGGGTGCAAATATGTGGAGCAAGATATGAGTTATAATTCCAAACACAATTCACAAATCCAATGAAGCAAAGCACATGAGAGAGTTTTTCATAATAAAAGCAAATAGTTCAGATTAAGTTCATCACGGCATGGAAAGCAAATAGTGTTCGTCATACAACCAACCATAGATAGATAGATATAAATAGAGCAGACTATTTCTTTCTAAACTCTCCTTCTCCCTTAAACTTCTTATCTCTACTGCTTCTCCCCCTTTTGGCATCAAGAACCAAAAAAAGAGAGACTAATCTTGGGAAGGAGGAGGCTGAGAATCATCAAGGCGACGACGACGGCGCTGGTACTGAAGAGGATATCTTGCTGAGGAAGATGAATCTAGCCGATCAACTTGAGAAGAAAGAGTGTCAATCCTGGAGTTGATACGCTCTTGACCACCTTGAAGGTTCAGTAGATGGGAGGTGATTGCTTCCTGTCCTAAAGCCATTTGATCCATCCTTGCATTTAACTGAAGAAAGCCAGCTGTCACTTGTTGAAGCACTGGATCAAAGAACTGAGTGGCATCCATACCAAAATAAGGAGAATGACCAAAAGCACCAGATCCAGAGTCTTGTGGAGGAGCAAAAGAGCTGCTAGGAATGTCCTGAGGATGGAGCTGACCTGCACCCACATCAGCTGGATCGGCGGCTGGAGCCAAAGGAGTAGCCGAGAAGCGAGGCCTATACTGAGAGTGAGTAATATCAAGGCGCTCATTCACATTCCCTACTTTGCTCAAAATCAATCTCATGATGAACGGAGCATAGTAGACTCCAAGAGTGAGGCTTCCCTTTGAGAGTGCCATCTCATATAACATCAAATGGATGACATCAAACCTCTTTCCAGTCATCACTGCGTCCAGAAGAGTCCAAGCAACACCACGAATTGCATCATTGTTACCCAGACGAGGTAAAATGGAGTGCCGCAGGATGCGATGTGCCACACTATGCAGGGTCTTCATTCCTGTAACCCCTCCAATTTTGTGAGCTGCAGAAGGGATGTAGAATTGTGCCATCTCTTCTTCTGACAAGGGGTTATGAGTAAACTCATCATGCAATCTGAGGCCAGAAGAGAACCTTATGTCCCAAGCACTCTGAATTTCTTGCTTTGTAGCAATGCAGAAAATATCTCCAGTCATCCAAGTAAGAGAGTCACAAGTGGCGGGTATGAACACTGTGGCATAAAACTGACGGATAACATCCCAATTGAAATCTTGCTTCAGACTGACTATTTTGTTAATACCAACAGTTCCAAATATATTTTTGAGAGTTGCAGCCTCTCTACTTAGATCCCTCCAAGAAATCCACTTATGAGGAGCCAAAGAACGGTTCTCATAAGCAATGTTGTATACCTCTTTCTGAAACTTGGTGTGAAACCGCTGATCTGAGGTATCTCTTGGTCTGAGAAATTGGTTGTGATGGCGCAGACGAGCAAAATTCTCTTGAGTCTGGACATCCACTTTGAATTCCAAAGATGCAAAAGGATCTTCACTAGCTGCCGGAGGCTGAGGAGCCAATTCCTCCTCATTCTCAGAGCTGTCATCCTCATAGGCAAAGTCCTCATCACTGTCATCTTGAAAGTGCCGGGACGATTGGCCACGGTCCTCGACAAATTTTGAGCGACGAACATTTCCTTGAGAACGACCGGCGCGAGGCATGACTGAATCAAAGATTTAATCAAGATAAGATAAAAGATATGATTTGAGACAATCTATGAATTTGCTAGAGGGCAAAAGCATCAATGAGCAATGATGAGCAAAGATGTGCAGGAATTGGGAGGTCGGTCTGACCGCCAATGCATGGTCGGTCTGACCGCCCGTTGTCAACCGGTCTGACCGTCCTAGCAACCCGGGCAAAAATCCCCTTTTACACAAAATTTCTCTATAATCAAATTTGCCATATCAAATTGCATAGAGGCATGGGAAATAGTACCACAAGGCTAACAATTGAATTTAAAGAAGGATTTAGCCTTGGCAAGATGACATGCATGCCCATGAACAAGAACCCTAACCCTAGCCTCCAAGGGGATGAAATCAAGGGATTTAATCGGAGGAGATTCTTACCGGCAAGGGAAAATGAACTCGAGGTCGGACCGGAGAAGATCCACCGGTTGGACCGGCAAGAAGATCGACGAAACGAAGTTTTGAGGGTTGGGGGCAAGAGTGGAGGAGAGGAGCTCGGTTTGAGAGAAGAGGAATAATAGAGGGGAGAGAAAACTGAAATAGAGAGGTGGGTTATATCCCTTCCCGAGTCCCGGTCTGACCGGCTATGTAGGCCCAGTCGGACCGACTCAGCAAGGGTGGTCGGACCGGCCAAGTAGACCCGGTCAGACCGACGATACTAATGCCCAACAATTAAATTTCAAAGCACAAAGGGAGCAAAAGTGAAAAATATAGCAAACTAATTTTGAAAAATTTCAGACTTTGCAGAAACCAAGTATAACTCCCAAGGTTTATAAACCATCAAGTTTTCAAATTTTTAAATTCAAAAAGTGACCTTTTGCAGCCGCGGTTCCCAACACGTCTGAACTCTTGTCCGAACTCTAATTTTTAAATATCTTTTGATAGGATGGATAAAGTTAAAACATTTGAATACGAAAAATGATCATATGATCCATCTCTACAAATTTCGTTTTGGGAAAAAGTTTAAAATATGTCTTGAAATGAAATTATGGGAAAAATCTGATTTAACTCAAAACTAGACTCTTTAGGTTTCCAAAAACTTCCAAATTTTGTTTTTCAACATACTAAGCAATTTCCAACATATAAGAGTAACCATATACTCCCCCTTAATGTATGGCCTTAGGAACACATATAAGAGCACATGAACTTCAAATATGGCACTACAAGCATAAAAGCATACATATATGTCACAAGGATAGAAAAATCTAAAACTCACATATATGCATGATTTCAAGCCACATTTGAGAAGTCTATTATATTCAATTCATTCCTAAGTTTACAAAAGCGGGATTCATCAAGTGGTTTGGTAAAGATATCCGCTAATTGATCTTCGGTTCTTATGTGGCTAATGACAATGTCACCTTTTCCAACATGATCTCTTAGAAAGTGATGGCGAATATCAATATGCTTGGTTCTAGAGTGTTGAACGGGATTGTTTGCAATTTTGACGGTGCTATCATTGTCACAAAGAAGAGGGACATTTGAGAATTCTATTCCATAATCAAGCAAGGTTTGCCTCATCCAAAGTAATTGAGCACAACAACTACCCGCGGAGACATATTCTGCCTCGGTGGTGGAAAGGGCAACGGAGTTTTGTTTCTTAGAGGCCCAAGAAACAAGAGACCTCCCAAGGAATTGACAACCCCCAGAAGTGCTTTTACGATCAACTTTGCAACCGGCATAATCCGAATCGGAATAGCCAATTAGCTCAAATTTAGCACCTTTGGGGTACCACAAGCCTATATGGATGGAATGTTTTAGATATCTTAGAATTCTCTTGACCGCCATCAAATGACAATCTTTTGGTGCGGCTTGAAATCTAGCACACATACAAACACTAAACAGGATATCGGGCCTAGATGCGGTAAGATAAAGCAAACTACCAATCATGGATCTATATAATTTTTGATCTACCAGTTTACCTCCCTCATTTAGGTCGAGATGTCCGTTGGTCGCCATAGGTGTCTTGATGGGCTTAGCTTCCATCAATCCGAACCTTTTGAGAAGATCATGGATATACTTCGTTTGACTCACAAAAGTTCCATTCTTGAGTTGCTTGACTTGAAGTCCAAGGAAGAAACTCAATTCTCCTATCATGGACATCTCAAATTCCCTAGACATCATATCACCAAAAACTTTGCACAATTCTTCATTAGTAGAACCGAATATAATATCATCGACATAAATTTGACAAACAAAGAAATCATCATTAATTATTTTTGTAAACAAGGTAGTGTCAACTTTACCAATTTTAAAACCCTTGGAGAGGAGAAAATCTCTCAATCTTTCATACCAAGCTCTAGGAGCTTGTTTTAAACCATAGAGAGCTTTTGAGAGTTTATAAACATGATTAGGATTTTTAGGATTCTCAAAGCTGGGTGGTTGTTCAACAAAAACTAGTTCAGCTATTTCACCATTTAAGAAAGCACTTTTCACATCCATTTGATATAACTTAATATCAAAACATGAAGCAAAAGCAAGTAAGATGCGAATAGCCTCTAGTCTAGCAACGGGAGCAAAGGTTTCACCAAAATCCAAACCTTCGACTTGAGTGAATCCTTGTGCTACCAATCTTGCCTTGTTTCTTACAACCAACCCATTCTCATCTTGCTTGTTTCTAAAAACCCACTTTGTTCCAATGACGTTGTGCTCCTTGGGTCTCTCCACCAATGTCCAAACTTTGTTTCTTTCAAAATTGTTAAGCTCCTCATGCATAGCATTTACCCAATCCGGGTCATTTAGAGCTTCATCTACATGTTTAGGCTCAATAGAAGAAAAACAAAAGAGTAATGCTCACAAATAGAAGCAACACGAGATCTAGTTTGAACACCCTTACTAATGTCACCCAAGACTTGATCAATTGGGTGATCTTTTGCGGTGGCATTGTGAACCTTGGATGGAATAGGAGAGGATTGATTTTTGACTTCATCTTCATCAAGTTGAGTCAAATTTTGCGTAGCGGAAGTAGAAGCTTCAACTTGAGTGGAGGATGGAAGTTCATCATCTTCTTTAGGCTTGATGTCACCGATGGACATGTTCTTCATTGCCCTTATCAAGCCTTCATCACCTACATCATCCAAATTCTCGTGCCCCTCTTGGGAGCCATTAGTCTCATCAAATTGAACATCCGAGGTTTCTTCAACAATACCTTTGCTCTTGTTATACACTCGGTATGCCTTGCTATTTGATGCATATCCAAGGAGAAATCCTTCATCACAACGACTTTCAAACTTAGTTAGTCTAACACCTTTTCTATAAATATAGCATTTTCAACCAAAAACACGAAAGTAAGCTATATTTGGTTTCGTCCAATTAAGAGTTCATATGGAGTCTTTTTCAAAAGACGATGCAAATAAAGACGATTAGAAGCATGGCAAGAAGTGTTTATAGCTTCCGCCCAAAAAGAGTCGGAGACACTATACTCATCAAACATAGTTCTAGCCATCTCAATAAGGGTCCTATTCTTTCTTTCCACAACACCATTTTGTTGTGGTGAATAGGTGGCGGAAAGCTCATGCTTAATGCCGAGATCATCACAATAATCCTCAATATTGTATTTTTAAACTCGGATCCATTGTCACTCCTTACTTTTACAATAGAAAAGTTGAATTCGTTTTGAGCTCGTTTTGCAAACCTTTTGAAAATATCGGAGGTTTTAGCTTTGTCATGCAAAAAGAAAACCCAAGTAAATCTTGAGAAATCATCCACAATCACAAGACAAAAACTATTTCCTCCGATGCTTTTATAAGTTGTTGGACCAAATAAATCTATATGCAAAAGCTCCAAAGGTCTAGAAGTAGACATGATGCTTTTGCTAGGATGAGAGCAAGCGACTTGCTTCCCCGCTTGACAAGCACTACAAAGTTTATCTTTTTCAAATTTTATATCTTTCAAGCCAACAACCAAATCTCTTTTTGCAAGTTTGTTTAGTTGACTCATTCCCACATGAGCAAGCCTTCTATGCCAAAGCCAACCCAATGAGGTTTTTGCAACCAAACAAGTTTTCAAATTAGCTTCATTTGAAGAGAGGTCTACCAAATAGAGATTTCCAAAACGAAAACCTTTAAAAACTAAGGAGTTATCCTGGATACTTGTTACAAATACTTCTTGAGGATTAAATGTGCATGAAAGGCCTAAATCACATAGTTGAGCAATAGACAATAAGTTGAAATTTAATGACTCAACTAGTGAAACATTTGAAATGGAGAAATCATTTGAGATAGCAATTTTACCTAGACCCATTACCTTCCCTTTACTATTATCACCGAAGGTCACTCTTTCTTGATCTTTAGCACCTACTTCAAATGACGTGAACATTTTCCTATCACCGGTCATGTGTTGAGTGCACCCACTATCAAGCACCCAATGTGATCCTCCGGTGTGGTAGTTTACCTTAGTACTTCCTTTTTCCATGAGACAAAAAGGAGAGTATAGTGATGGAGCTTCCGTGATTGCGATTCCCGCCATGTTCTTCTTTCTTGAGTTTGACTCACCACCGGAGTCGGAGCTTGAAGAAGAATCGGAGCTATCTTCATTTGAATCCCATTCTCCCACAAATGCTTCATTTCTACCCTTTTTCTTGTTCAACTTCTTGAAGAGCTTTTTCTTCCCATTCTTTTCTTTGTTCTTCTTTTGAGATTTATCATCTTCACTTTCTTGTTTGTTCGGGCATCTTGAGGCAAAATGACCCTTCTCATTGCACTCATAACATCTTACATTCTTTAGGTTCCTTTTGGTTGACTTCTTGTCACCATTGTTTTTGACCGAACTTGAAGAGCTTCCTCTCTTTTTCATGAACCGATTGAACTTTCTTACAAAAAGAGTCATCTCCTCATCCTCGGTGTCACCATCACAAGAAGTGTCTTCTTCTTCACATTTCTTTTCAACCTTGGCTTTCAAGGCAATGTTCTTCTTCTTGGATGAGGAGTGATCTTCGGCGCTTCCTTTAATTCTCTTGCTCTTGTAAATCTCATTTGTGTTGATAGTCCCCAAAAGTGTTGTGGGTGTCAAACTTGACATGTCCGAGTTGATAAGGAAGGTTACCAAAGTGTCATACTTCTCGGGCAATGCTCTCAACATTTTTTGAGCAACTTCCAACTCCGTGTACTTCACTCCAACACCTTTGAGATCATTGACAATTACATTGAGTCTTGCATACATCTCGTTTACACTTTCATTTGGCAACATGGCGAAAGTTTCATAGTTGATCTTGAGATAGTGTGACTTGGCATTCTTCACACTTGTTGTTCCATCATGTATATCTTGAAGTGTGGTCCAAATATCATGTGCCGTTGAAATATTGCTTATCCTATCGAATTCTTCGGCACACAAACAATTGAACAAAGCATTTGTAGCTTGAGCATCAAGTTGCATATCTTTCTTGTTTTGATAAGTTAAATTCATCTTGTCTTCAACTTCAAAACCTAACTCAACAATACGCCAAATTTCAAAGCTCATGGCTTTGAGGTGAGCAGCCATACGAACTTTCCAAATGGAATAATTAGAGTCATCAAAGTAAGGACCTTTGCCTACGTTGTGAACCACCTCATCGGACATCTTCTCTCTAGGCGGTAAAGCCTAACATGAGAGACCAAGCTCTGATACCACTTGTAGGATCGATGTACCGACTAGAGGGGGGGTGAATAGGCGGTTTTTAAAACTAATTCAATTTTAGCTTAAACAATAAGCAAGGACCTAAGGAAATGGTAGCAAACAGCTAGAACAAATAGTGCAACCTAAGATGGCAAGTAGATTACTCTAGAAAAGTAAGCTTGCACAATTTATCTTGCTCAAAATAAAAAGGGACGAGAGACAACCGAATTTTATCCCGAGGTTCGGAAATTTGCCAATTTCCTACGTCCTCGTTGAGGCGAGTTTCACTTGACCGCTCTCTTCACCAAGCCTCGGATTTCTCAAAGAGAAATTTGCTTTAAGATGAGTCGGCACCGGAAGTGCTCAAGTATGCTCAAATGAATGCCAAAAGTCTAGCAAAGGAGCTGTAGCAAGGGTTTATATAGCCACACACCCAAAAACTAGCCGTTACATGAGTTAGGTGGCTCTCTGCGCACTGTCAGTCTGACCGCCCATCTTGGGCCGGTCTGACCGACCCCAACTGCAACGGCTAGAAAACTAGCCATTTACTGATGTGACAGGTCCATTCGGTATGACCGGCCATGCTGGCCCGGTCGGACCGACCCTACCCGGTCTGACCGGCCATCGGCTCGGTTAGACCGATAAGGTCTCCGTCGGCTTTGTAAACCATCAAAATGCAGTCCTGCGCAACCCCGGTCGGACCGACCCCCTGGCCGGTCGGACCGCCGAACACCAGTCGGTCTGACCGGACCCATATGGTCGGTCAGACCGCCAGGGTCAGACAACTCCAACAAAAGCTGCATTTTGTTTTTCAAGGGGATTTGCCAAAATAGTAACTTTTGCAACAATCACACATGATCAAAATATACTATATGCAATGCAATTTGGCACTTGAAAATCATCTTATAACAAAGATGCAACCCCTCTTTATAGTACGGCAAAAACAAAACTTAAACCTAGCCTAATTGATCGCTCCAAACACCTCGATCAATTTCTAGATTCCTTCAAACCTTTTGCCATAGCCTTTAAACGTCCAGATCTTCGGGTTTTCCATCTTGTGCTCCATTTGCGCGGGACCTACTCATTTCCTTCATACTCAAGAAAAATATTAGTCCACAAAACGCATGTTTATCATTAATTACCAAAACTCACATGAGGCCTAGATCTTCAAAGTGCCACATAAGACACACGACAAACTAAAAACTTAACGGGGGAAATGACGGGGGTTTGCCGAGTGCCCAAATGTGGCACTCGGCAAACTTAAAAACAGAAAATAAAAAAATAGGACGCCCGCCGCCCGTGCCATTCCGTTGAACGAGTGGTGGGCGTGGTCCCGCACAGTGTGGCCAGGGCGGCACGTAGCCGGGCGGCGCAGGGCGGGGCGGCGCGTGAGCTCGGCGGCGCCGGGCGTAGCGGCCAGGGCGGGGCAGCGTCGGGGCGGCCGAGAGGGGGCGGCAGCTGGGGTGGCGGCCGGGAGGGGGCGGCGATGAGGAGGCGGCCACGGCGGCGGCCAGGGTGGAGCCAAGGCAGAGCTGAGGCGGCAACCGGGGCGGCGACCGGGGCGGCGATGGGGCGGAACCAGGGCGACGACGGGGCGGCGGCGGGAGGGAGCAGGTGGGAGGGAAGTAAGAGAGGAGGAGAGGGAAGAAGAGTGGAGGGAGGTGGGGGATTTTAAAGAGTGTGTGTGAAAAATTTGAAAAAAGTGCGCCAATTTTGAAATTTAGCGGAAAAGCTGTGTGGGAATGGAATTTTTTTGGTTTGCCGAGTGTTGCACTCGGTAAACCCAGCATATTTGCCGAGTGCCTCAAATTTGGCACTCGGCAAAGAGTTTTTTATTTTTTAAAATTTTGTATAATTTGTTTTACAATCTTTTCGTTGATGAAAATGGTACAACTATAGTATATAAGGACTAAAAATAAACTCAACCACATAAATATGATTTTTTAATAATATTTTGTTTATTATTTAATGCAATTGCAGTTCAAATTTAATCTATTTTTATTTAAATCCTAGAAAAATACTTAATAATTTAAAATAACAAATTGAACCCAAAAAAATGTGGAATTTTTACATGAGATAATATGTGTTGTATTTTTATTATAGAAAGTAATTCAAGTATAAAAAATGATTTACCCATCAAACTTCTTTCAAACATATCACATTTCTTCTTTAAACCCTAATTAATCCTCTCGTAATCTCCTATTTCTAAACACTATACGTGATAATTCTCTTTAAATATTTTAAAAATTTTTATCATAGCATCTATGCATCATATAATAACACAATGACAAGTATAATGTTTTTATAGTTAATTTTATTTTGTTATAATTAAAAAACTATTAAGCTTCACGTTGTCGAACGAGTGTCGCACTCTAAATTGTACAAAATTTCTTTCAATGCAGTTGATAAGAACTCTAAATAGACTTAAAAACATGAATATGATTTTTTTATAAATTTTTGTTTATTATTTGAGGCACTTGTAGTTCAAATTTCACCTATTTCAATTTATATCCTAGAAACATACTTAATAATTTAAAAATAACAAACTGAATCAAAAAAATGTGTAATTTTTACATGATATAATATGTGTTGTGTTTTTATTTTAGAAAAAATTTTAAGTACAAAAAATAATATACCTGTCAAAGTTCTTTCAAACCTATCTCATTTCTTTTCTAAACCCTAATCACTTCTCTCATAATCTACGATTTCTAAACACTCTATGTGATAATTTTCTCGAAATATTTTTAAATTTTTATCACATCATCTATGTATCATATAATAACACCATGACAAGTATCATGTTTTTTAGACTTTAGTTTATTTTTTTATAATTAAAAAACTATTAAGCTTCACGTTGTTGAATGAGCGTCACACCCTAAATTGTTCAAAATTTATTTTAATTCAGTTTATAAGAACCATAAATAGACTTTAAAACATGAATATGATTTTTACATATTTTTTGGTTTATTATTTTAGGCACTTGTAGTTCAAATTTCACCTATTTCAATTTAAATCCTAGAAAAATACTTAATAATTTAAAAATAACAAACTAAACAAAAAATTGTGTAATTTTTACATGATATAATATATGTTGTGTTTTTATTCTAGAAAAAATTTCAAGTTAAAATCAAATTGAAAATATCACGTAGACTCAAAACAATGGGTCAGAAAAAAAATAAAAATGGGTTTGCTGAGTGTTTTTAAAAAAACACTCGGCAAACCCTCAAAAAATTTTGACGCACAAGAACGTCGTGACAACGTCCGTTAGTAATTTGTTTGCCGAGTGTTTTTTTCAAAACACACTCGGCAATTAAATCTTTGCCGAGTGTGTTTTGAGTGCCCGAGATATTGCACTCGGTAAACACTTTGTTTCCGGTAGTGTTGTTATTCTATTGAGTGTTGAATTTGTTTAATTATTTTCATTTTTTTTGCACGTATATAAATTGGTAAAATATAGCTATATTCAAATAGAAAGTCATATTTAGTAAGTACATTGGAGTGAATAGTAAAATAGCAAGTCAGTTTGAATAGGGAAGTTTGCTATTGCTATGAATAGTAAGTAAAAAAAACTATCGATTTGGATGATTTAAGCAATTAATCAGGTATATTCAATTCTCTGATTAATCTGCAGTCTACATCTACGCACAGACGTACATACGTACGCTAGCTAATAACTAGCTTCATCTAGCTCGATCTGTGATCAACTACTCTCAACACTCCTTGATGTAGGAAGGGGTGAGTGGAAACAAGGTCAGCAACTGTGGCTCGCTGTTCCTTGCCGGCGGTAGCGGCGGCGGCGGCGACGGCGACGACGGGTTCATGTCGTCGAACCTCCTCTCCTGCAGCTGGATGCTCCTCTGATCAGCCTCCGTGGCCTCGTCCACCACCGCCTCCTCAGCCAGCGTCGACGCCGACGGTGGCGACGGCGGGAGGAGCTCCACCGATATGTTGGTGACGCATGGACAGTCCATGCTTGACGACGGCGACGGCGAAAGCGCCACTGGCAATACGAAGCTGGCCAGGCTAGGACGCGTCGGCTTGAACGTTAACGGCGGCTTCTGGACGGCAGTAGGCGGCCGCATCACAGTGGCACCTGCACGGCCAGCAGCTGAGACGCTGGCGACCGTCGTCTGGCGGGCCGCGTCGCCCTCGGTGGCCACAGCCTCCGCAATCTGCTGGCCGGTGAGACGCTGCACCAGCGCCTTGAACGTCGACTGGTCGGTCACGAATATCTCGCTGTCCGGCTTGGCCGGCGCCTGCCGTGGACCTCGTCCCATGGCAGATAGCTGAATACAATCCCAACTCAGTTTGCGCAGGTAAGGCTGTGCTTCAACCACGGAGAAGAAGAGAAGTCATAGTTAGGGTTTAATTCACCATTGCAAGGAAAAATAATTGATCAAGTCATGACGATAACTAGCTATAGCGACGTGCGAATTACATACAGTTCTAGATGAAATCATGAAAATGACTAGCTAGGTCGAAGAGCGACGATTGCTTATTGAACTTTTTGGCTTGATATAGATGCAATTCTTTGAAGTGCGAGTACATTGTTTGTTGACAAGAGCAAGCAAGCGTGTGAGATTAATTAAAGTCGTCCAAGGCGTGTTTATTATAATGGAGTGGGCTATACGCCAATCCACGTGTAATTGCTTCTGCTATGTTAATTAATATGATGGATTTTTTGTATGGACTAATAGCGTGTGCTCTAGACAGCAAAAAGATGTTCTTTCACACTTAGTAGTTGATTAGTTTAGTCATATACTCTAGTATATATAAAGCTAATTAAGCTCACGAAAACAAAATGGGGATTGTTAAAGTATGTAATATAATCATATGAAACATTATGAAAAAAACTTGTACTGCATACACATTCAGGTGTAGAATTTATTCCAATAAAGTGTAGGGCCTGAACTCGATCGGCTTTTCCTTTGATAAAGTGTTCATGTTGGAACAATACATTCTACTTTCATTTCGCAAAAACCGTGATAGAATATAATTAATTCCATATTTATGTATTAATGTATACATATTTTCACCGAGCTTAGAATATTATTCATGGTAATAGCATTTTTCATGTCAGCTAGCTAGTACGTATAGTAGTAGTAATTAAACAGGCGCGGCTATTAGTGTAACCCGTAGAACTATAATTAATCAAATTAGAAGTTAATCAGAGATAGAGGCCATATATATTATGACAAATTAATCGTGCAGTGATAAATGCATAAATATTCTTAATTTGCAAGCGAGTTGCAGCCTGCAGTGAGACGCGCGCGCCGACCTGTTCGATCGAAATCCAGTAAACAAATCCAAAATTAAATGAAGAATCATTTTTTGTAAACATATATATATGAAGTTAATATCATTAATTTTAACTTTAAGATCGAGGTCGGGGATTTAAATGTCGTCCTTAATTCCATTATCAAAAGAGATATACCCCAGTCTAGTTCATATATATTTCTCAAGGCACCGTATATAAATACTGAAAATACATGTATAGTTGGTAAGTTATTAATTCTACACCTCAGTTCGCATTTTGTTAATATATACCTGATAACAAAATTATTGAAGAAAAAAAGGCAGTTTTAATTCTTACTTTATGTGAAATGCTTGCTAGGAAATCATAAACAAACTGTTATTAATTTTGCAGTTGCTTAGAAGTAAGCATATTTCATGTAGAGAGAGAAAACAACAAGCTATATATATATATATATATATATATATATATATATAGGTAATTAGGTATACTATAACTTAGAACGTACACGTACAATGGGCATAAATTGGAAAGGCATCTGGAATTTAACGTTATGTCCAAAGGAGCGTTTTTCTTCGAGAAACAGCATCGTATCAAATCAGAATCAAGATATGTACAGGTTGATCTACGAGAGTACAGAATATAATGTAGGAGTTATATTCTGATATGATGCTTCTTGTAATTGTTAGCAAAGCATATATATTGGCACAATTTGGATTCCCTGTCGGCCTGTCGTCGCTTAAGCAAAGGATCACACGAGTGTGTAATTCATGCTGTTCTTAATTTGACGATCGATATGTAGAATAGCTAGATATATATGCCTACTAAAAAAATAAAATCCAATGATGATCTAATTAATCACCAGATCGAGTAAATGATCAACGCCTTTTAGACATCCTGCGGTATATAGCAATAAAATCAGATGAAAATAATATATAGGAGTTGATTTCATGCCTCTCTACTACATTGAAATGCAGCTAGATGATGTTTGTAAACTACATTTGGTGTAATATAATAGGACGATGGACATAGTAGTGGAAGACATAAGGAATGCATAATTTTCCACAACTAAATAAAGTTATGCGCATACATACAAAAGGAATTGAACTTTCTTTCATTCATGCTGATCGAGCATCATATGCAACATATATACACAAAAAGGTAGGCATGCAGTTAGCTCAGATTTTTCTTCTATGGAGAGCCAAATTAATGAAAGAAATCCTATGAGCTAGCACTGGAATTAAGTTGAACTAACTGAATATATAATATCGATGTATAGTTAATTGGGATAAAATGAAATTTGATCCTCTGAGAGAACGGAAAAATTCATGTATCTCCATCATGATATATTGAACAACAAAAAGCCTGCTTATCAAGAAGCAAGATACAAGGAAGTTAATTACCTCAGCTCCTTTGGTTTCTCTTCACGTACTCGTGTAAGTTTCAGATATATTATTCTCTATATATGATTCTCTCTGCAAAATCTTGTTCAGCTGCTCATCCACCTGTAGCATGTAAATAATGGAGATCGAAGTGGCATGTAAACAAGAAAGAAACCGAAGACATAGATTTGCAGAGCATAGAAGCTAACTAGCCCATATATATGGGAGGATGGCTTGGTGCATATCTATCTATATATCCAGCTGCAGCGGCAGCAGACTGGATTAGTGGAGGAGAAATTCGTCACCTCGATCAATCGTATCAAGATCGTCTCACCCTTCTTGAGTCTTCAGGAGAAGATAGCTAGCATATATATATAGCACATATGAGTACATGACGACCTTCCGTGTGGAACTTAATTTGCAAGATATATACGCGCTCTGACCTGAATCATATATATCTCCAGCCTTGTAATATAACTGATCAAAAAGGTGTTTTTGTGTGACCTTGTTGGCACTTGGCAACACAAAAGAAATGCCTTGCCTCCGGAGTCTTTGGCATGATCGAGGGGAAGTTAGGTATAGACACGGTACGTGTGTATAGCAAGTCTGAATGTTGACATCATTCCGTTACATAGCTGAAAGCTTTCTTCGTCAAAGATTAAGTCGCAATATAAAGCAGGTTCTTCGAAAACTATTTATATGTAACTATTGCCCGTTTGACATAGCTCCACATTAAGAATTTTTGTAGAACCTGTCTAACCTAGCTCCAAACTATCCTGGATCTGCGGTTGTGTATAGATCGAGAGTATATATTTAGTTGAGTAATCTAGTTTTATTTTAGACTATAAATAAAAGTTTAAACTATTTTATTATATTACATAAAATTTAAATACAGCATGAATCACTACGGGAAAAGCCAAAATCACCGACCGTTAAAAATTTTGCGGTGTTTTTTTCATGAATTCAACAAACTATAAACACTCGGCGAATAAATTATTTGCCGAGTGTTTTTTGAAAATACACTCGACAAAAAACGGTACTAACGGATGTATTGACGATGTTCTTGCATGGGCAAAAATATATTTTTTTTGTTTGCCGAGTGATTTTTAAAAAACACTTGGCAAAGATAGTGGTTTTGCCAAGTGGTTTTTGAAAAGCACTCGGCAAAACCCAATATTTTTTGTGTGTATGAACTTTGTTTCGATCCTATGTGATATTTTCTATTTGGTTTTATCTTGAAATTTTTTTTGCACTCAAAACACAATATATATTATCTCACGTAAAATTTTTATATTTTTTTAGTTTAGTTTGTTATTTTAAATTCATTAAGTATGTTTCTAGTATTTAAATTGAAATAGGTGAAATTGTTCACCGAGTGCCGTTATACAAAACTGACACTGTATATCTATATATGTGTGGTAGTGCCAAACTAAAACTTGTATGATGCTCCAATTGTAATGTCCCTATTGTCTTGTGGACTTTCTTTCTTGCTCTAAAGCAGGCAGAAGTCAAGCTCAGGGAGCTAACTAGGAAAGATCACATTAAAAACTAAAAAGGTTCAGGCAATGTGAAGTTATGGACTCCAATATTGGAGAAAAAGAGAGATGCCAAACTCTATTCTAAGGTGTGAAGTTGCAGTCAAGCGAAGGCAACCCATTTTGACTAGATTTCTTGTTCATCGAGGACAACCCAAAGACGAGAACAACAGACCGAAAGGAGCAAATTAAGGAGTAGAAGAAAAGCAACGGCAGAAGAAGTCAAGTTGAGGAAGTTAATGAACTGACGAACTCCTGATTGACCACAAATTTCTGAGCAATATATTCGAGAAAAATTAAAATCATATCCACAAATTTTTGGATCGATGCTCTAAATCAAAGAGGGGTGACTTCAACAATAAAAATAAACTGATCACGCAACAAGTCTTTATATACATGTTGCCAAAGAGTATTGTCAGGGACGCACCTAGGTTTAATTTAGGTCAAAATCTTGGCCGGCCCACAGGGGATTTTCATATTATTCTATCCGTTTCATGTTACAAGATGTAGGCTTACTTATTTGAAGTCAAACTTTTCGGACTTTAACAAAGTTTTAAAAATATATTGATATTTATAGTATATAATAAATATTCTAGGGTGGATTTAATGAAACTAATTTAATATTATGAATATTTGATAATTTGTCACTCTTAAAAAATAGTTTCGATTATTTGTCGCTTTGACTCACTGTCATAAATTCAGAGGGTTTCATTTATCATCATCCGCGTAAGTGAAAAATAATCAAACTGACCAAAAAATTTGCCACAAATCATCAAGTCTCCGTATATATGGCTAATCCAGCAGCAAAACATCAGATCTGGCCCTGCACAATGGTGGTGGGCTTGGCGCAGTGGCAGCACCGGTGCTTCTCACTACCGGAAACTCAAAGTTTGCTGAGTATCCTCTCCTTTGCCGAGTGCAATATCTCGGGCACTCGGCAAAAGATACTTTGCCTAGTGTTATTTCAAAATTACTCGGCAAACTTTAAACACTCGGCGAATCAATTCTTTGCCGAGTGCCCACAAAAAAATACACTCGGAAAAGTTGAGACTAACGGGAGTCACAACGGCGTTTTTTGCGCGGACAAAAAAATTGAGTTTGCCGAGTGTTTTTTGAAAAACACTCGGCAAAAACACTTGGCAAACATATTTTTTATTTTTGTGAACCTTGTTTCAAGTCTATATGTGTTTGCAATTTCGTTTTGGCATGAAATTTTTTCTGTACTCACAATACAACATATATTATCTCATGTAAAAATTAAACATTTATTTAGTGCAGTTTGCTATTTTTAATTCATTAAGTATGTTTTTAGGATTTAAATTGAAATATGTGACATTTGAACTACAAGTGCCTAAAATAATGAATCAAAAATTATAGAAAAATCATATTCATATTTCTTACTATATTTTGAGTTCTTATGAACTAAATTGAAATAAATTTTGAAAAAACTAGGTTGCGACACTCTATCGACAACGTAGACTTTAATAGTTTTTAAATTATAAAAAATCAAAACAATTCTCAAAAATATTATACTTAAGATGGTGTTATGATATGATATGAAGATGCTATGATAAAAATTTAAAAATATTTCGAAAAAAGTATCACGTATAGTGTTTACAAATTGGATATTTTGAGAGGAGGAATTGGAGTTTAGAGAAGAAATGAGATAGATTTGAAAGCAAATTAATGATTAAATTTTTGTTTGATCTTGATTTTTTAAAATTCAAAATACTACGTATGAGAAACCAAGGGTTGGTTTCGGTGTTTGTGATGAGTGATTGACAGGCTATTACCCTCTGGTTCGAAGGGGTACCTCCGAAGGGGGTTCGGAGGTTGGATCTCCGAAGATGTTTGGAGGTTGCTTTGGTTGTTGCAGCGGAGTGTGCCTGTCGAAGGGGTCCGACAGTACACAATGATTGGGTTCGTACCGAAGGTCTCGTTATTTTGGGCGGTACACCGGAGTGTGTACCGAAGGCTGCTAACCCGGAGAGGTCTCCGGAGTACTGGACACACTTGTCTGTTTGTATGTGGTGCGCAGGAGATTTCGGAGGTGACGGATGGTTCGTAGCAGGTGAACCTGGGTCAAGCGAGAGGCTTGATGCCAGGGGAGCGGGGAGCTCCGTCACGGTGGCTGCGAAGGGGTCCAGGTCGGTCCTCGGGTCGAGGTGCACCAGGTGAAGGCAGTAAGTGCGGAGCGTGGCTCCGGATAAAGGTACTCCGAGACAAAGTCCTCGGAGGCGAGGCACTTCGAAGGTACTCCGGAAGGAGTGACTTCAGAGTATGGTGGTTCAAGTCCTCTGCGGAGGCAAGGAGTTCGAAGTGTGCTCCGAAAGGAGACATTCGAAGGTACCCGATGAAGGTCTCACAAGTCGAGGCCCATCGAAGGCATGGTCCGGGTGAGGCTCATCGAGCAGTGTGCTCGGGGAGAGACACTGTGATGAAGTTCTCATGGAATGCTTCGTGCGGAGGCCTTGGATGAAGGAGGGACTTCGAAGGGTGGTACTCCGAAGGTGGGGCTTCAGAGTGAGAAAGGCTTCGGAGCAAGGCTGGCTTCGGAGCGAAGTTGACTTGTGGTGCTTCGGCCATGCATGGCTTCGGTACACGGACTGACGGAGTTCGAGCTGGGAGTAGCTGCGAAGCCGTGGTGGTCCACTCCGGAGGTGGTGGTGCGAAGGCCCAAGGGCTTTGACGGCTTCGGCTCAAAATCGTCACTATATCGGAGGCTTACTTCGGTGAAGCAAAGGCCGTCAGGCTCAAGGCTTCTCGCCGAAGCTACCGCACCCTTCGCGTGCGAAGGGAGGCTTCAAGAAGGTCAAAGACTGCAAAGGCTGACACTGTCTGCTCTGCAAAAAGCTGACGTTGTCCCCTCTGCAAAGCTGATAGAGAAGCCTCCAGAATAAAGTTGACTACCTTTTGTACCCCTTTGTTCTGTAGAGACAAAACTGGTGTAAACCCTAGGGGTAAAGTAGTCATTTCACTTAGGATGAATAGTGGCTATAAATATGGGAGCTGGGTAGGTAACATTTAACACTTTGAGCATTTACTGTTGAGCTCTTGTACTAGCCTCCACTCTTTCAATTCATCCAGTGAGTTCATTTTACTGTGTTCCTTGTTCAAGCGGCGAAGCCCTGCTTCTGTGTTGTCTTTCTGCTTGAGCTTGTTTACATACCTCGCTAGTTGTAGTGCACCGAAGCCTGGCTAGGCGAAGGGTGTTTTGTGCGAAGTGTGTTTTTCAGTGTGCGTTCGCTCTGTGTAACAGGAGGCTAGACCTCGCTGCTTACTAGCGAAGCCCTGATCGTAGCCCGTTTTGCTTCTTGTGTCGAAGCCCCTAGCGAAGTCTGTTAGTGTGTGTTTTGACCTTCGGTGTACGAAGCCCAGCACCAGTTGCTGTTTCTAAGTACTTGGTCGAAGTCCTCAGAGGGTAGTTCACTCTTGCGAAGTGTGAAGTGCGAAGGCTGCTCGAAGCACCCTGTGTGCGGAGCCTGCACTAACTTAGCAGAGTAGATTTTTCGGGGTTGCGTGTGGAGCGAAGTCTTCTTGACTTCGGACTTTTACTCCTTGCGAAGCCTGTGTTCGGAGCTGTCAAATACCTCTGAACCAGACCTTCGAAGGTTGGTGTTCGAAGCCTGTTCCGCAGTAGACAGATTTAAAACCGAAGGCTATTTTTAGCCCTAGTTTTTAAAAGCTCCCATTCACCCCCCCCCCCCTCTGGTCGCCATTTTCGGTCCAACAATTGGTATCAGAGTAGGTTAAGATCACCAGTTGACCTTAACCGGTTTTGTGATCTGTTGGCGACATGGACAGAGCTAGTAAAATTCCTCTGTTCGATGGGACTGATTTTGCATACTGGAAGGTGCGCATGGAGGCTTACTTGTTAAGACAAGGAAATACAATTTGGGAGATTGTGGACTCACAATACTCCATCCCTGAGACTCGCACCTCTCAAACAGAGAAAGATCAGTATAATGTCAACTCCAAGGCTAGGAATATACTGTTCATTGGTTTGCGCCGGAGTGAGTTCGATAGGGTGCAACACCATAGGACTGCTAGGGAAATTTGGACCACTCTCACTATTTTTCATGAGGGCTCTACTCAGATCAAGGCCAGACGCCAAAGCACATACAATCAACAGTATCAGCTGTTTGTGCAGGCACCTGGTGAATCTATAGATGCCATGTTTTCGCACTTTGATGCTATAGTGAGTAACTTGCGGTCCAACGGGACGCTTGCTTACAATGATCATGACAGGGCTATCAAGCTTCTCTATGCTCTTGACCATACCATATGGGATGTGAAGATATCCAGCATTGAGGAGTCTGCAGGTTATGACACATTGACCTGTGATGAGCTCTTCAGCAAGCTGAAGTCCACAGAGATTGCCAAGGCATCTCTTGCTGTGCACAGAAGCTCTTTGCCACAGCCATTGGCATTGGTTTCTAGCACTAGCCGTGGCACCGCTGTAGAACCAAGCACATCTGGTACTTGTGTTCTTGCGGATGGTTTTGCTTTGTCCTCCCTGGTCTTCGTCACAAAGGAGCAGGTGGACACTCTGGATGATAATGAGCTTGCTCTCATTGCCAGAAGGTTCACCCGTTTTCATCATGAGAGACGGGATCAGAGGAGAAGTGGTTTTAGTGGTTGCTTTGAATGTGGTGACACTTCTCATATTAAGGCAAATTGCCCTAAGCTCAAGAAGAGAGATGAGAGTGAGCGCCCCAAATACCACAAAAAGGAGAGGAAACCCTTTGTGAAGGGCAAGCGCGGCAAGGTGGCTAAGAGAGTAGCCAAAGCCGCTTCCAGAGCATTTGTTGCTGCTCTCAGCGACATCGACACTTCCTCAACTGAGGAGTCGAGCTCTGAGGAGGAGGGGTCCCCAAGAAAGGAGGACAAGAAGGGACGAGACTTCACCGGCCTTTGCTTCATGGCCGACAGCGATCACAGTGGCGATGAGCTTGACTCATCTGAGGTACCTCTATCATCTGACCAGCTTTTAATTAAATTAGATGAGCTGAATGAAGTAGTTCTTGGTCAGGATAGATTACTTGTGCAAGCCGCTAGAGAAAGAAAAGACCTTAGACTTAGGCTAGAATCTGTTTCTACTGAATATGTCATGCTTAAGTCTAAAGTAAATGATGCTGAATGTGAATCTTGCATTGTAGTCATGAGTGAGCTTGCTCAGTTGCATTCTGTACATGCTCAAACTCTTTCTGAGCTTGAGACTGCACATAAGCAGTTTTTGGTGGTGGATTCTAGACCTCTTGATAATATTGAATGCATGAACTGTTCTTTATTGCGCGAGAGCATTAATTTACGTGATAAACATGTTCATGATTTAGAGGCTAGATTGGAGAGGGCCGGTAGTTCTAAGGATGTGCAGCCTGTTTGTGACACGTGCATTACCCTTAAGGACCAGCTAGGCAAAGTTAGAGAGCGAGCTGAGAACCTCATGTCTGAAAATGAATACCTTCTGTCCATGATTAACAAATGCACTGAGGGAAAGGATAGGATGGATCTGCTCTTGGCTAAAACCAAGATGTGTGCTGACAGAGCAGGGGTAGCTCTAGGTTTGGGTTTTGAGAGAATTTCTTCAGACAGTAAGAACAAAACTGTTTTCACCTCACCCACTACCTTAGAGAAAGAGAGAGCTCTGTTAGACACCCCTTCAGCCAAAAATCCTACCCGACCACCAAAGAAACCACTCCTCCTGCCAAGAAAAATCCTCCCAAGAAAACCACTCAGAAGAAGCCCAAAGAGCCTGTGAGAGTTGCTCCTATGACCCATGAGAGTGCCCCTAGGAGAATTTTTCATTGTTCCTACTGTCAGCGGGCGAGTCATTTGGTTGGGTTTTGTTATCGTCGCATCAAGGATGAGCGACGCTCTCAGGCGATGAGTTACCAGGACATGCATTACCCATCTTTAGGTTTGCATGAGTCTGAGTTTTACTATCGTCCTGCTTTTGAGGCTCCTCGTGCTTCTCGGAGAGGTTTTGCTCCTCGCGGTGTTCACCATGTTCCATATGGTGGTAGACCTCGGGCGAGTAGCTTTGTACCTCGTCAGAGTAGGAGACCTCGACATGTTGTTCGTTCACAGCATGTAGGTAGACCTCGCACTTTGCATCATTCTGATTATCATGTGCGTAGACCGTCTACTTTTACTGCACCTACTACTCGTGTCACTCCGTGCTGGATGCCTCGTCATTTTTTCACTCACCCCAGCACTGAGCGATCGAGATATTCTTATCATGTGTAGGTGACAGATCGAGGCTTGGAGGGCACGTGGATCATGGACTCCGGTTATTCGGGCCACATGACCGAAGATGCAGCATGGTTCTCCAGCCTCACCACAACCAAGTAAAGGGAACATATCACCTTCGAAAACAATCGAAGGAGTAGAGTGAAAGGTAAAGGTGTGGTAAGAATTAATTCGAACTTCACTCTCAAAGATGTTGCTTTGGTTGAGAACCTAGGATACAATTTGCTTTCAGTATCTCAGTTGCTTGATGAGGGCTTCGAAGTGCGATTCCATCGCGATACTTCGCAAGTGCTCAATTCTGATGGCGTTGTAGTATGTAAGATCTTTAGGGTTGGGAGAGTTTTTGGAGCTGATTTTTCAGAGTCATCTGGTTCTTCTCATTGTCTTGTTGCACATTCGACTTCTGAGCTCTGGAAGTGGCATAGGAGACTAGGGCATATGAGCTTTGAGTTGCTCGCTCGTCTGAGCGCCCTAGGTCTGATCCGAGGATTGCCCAAGCTCAAGTTTGAGAAGAATTTAGTTTGTGCTCCCTGTCGACATGGAAAAATGATTGCTGCTTCGCATTCGCTAGTCACCACAG
Source organism: Zizania palustris (assembly GCA_019279435.1). Lineage (NCBI taxonomy): Eukaryota > Viridiplantae > Streptophyta > Magnoliopsida > Poales > Poaceae > Zizania > Zizania palustris. The sequence goes on along the minus strand of JAAALK010000081.1, from coordinate 24,724,318 downwards.
TGATGACTGAACAACCCGGAGAACTTCTCCACATGGACACTGTAGGTCCTTCTCGGGTGAGTTCTTTAGGCGGCAAGTGGTATGTTTTAGTGATTGTCGACGATTTCTCTCGCTACTCTTGGGTCTTCTTTCTTGCCAGCAAGGATGAAGTGTTTTCACACTTTCGGAGCTTGGCTTTCAGACTTTTCACTGAACTCCCTGGTGCACTGAAATTCATTCGAAGTGATAATGGCACCGAGTTCAAAAACAGTCTCTTTGTTGACTTTTGCATGGAGCATGGCATAGAACATCAATTCTCTGCTCTGCGGGTTCCTCAACAGAACGGTGTCGTTGAGAGGAAGAACCGCACTTTGGTTGAGATGGCTAGGACGATGCTCGATGAGCATAGGACTCCTAGAAAATTCTGGGCTGAGGCCATGAACATTGCTTGTTACATCTCAAACCGAATATTCTTGCGCTCAATTTTAAACTTGACATCTTATGAGCTGCATTTTGGGAGACAGCCCAAGGTTACTCATCTTCGAGTTTTTGGCTATCGTTGCTTTATCCTAAAACGTGGTAATTTGGATAAATTTGAGTCGCGTTCTTCTGACGGGATCTTTTTGGGTTATACTACACATGGTCATTCTTATCGTGTTTATAACTTAGAGACTAACACTATCATCGAGTCATGTGATGTGACTTTTGATGAATCAACCCCCTCTGTTAGTTCTGCTTTTGAACAGGCAAATGAACACGACATGGAATAAACAATCTTCGAAGAAGAAGATCCCGGAGAGTTTGAGGATGAACCCCTACTACCCTCGACATCAACCCCCGAAGCTAACCCTGCTTCAACTACTTCGGCACAGGGTCCCAAAGCAACTACCTCGACATCGGTCATCTTGGACCACTCCAACGCACAAGTTGAGGGGGGGACTGCATCCCGCCGCGAGGCTCCACATCATGTTCAAAGGATGCACCCTCCAGAGCAGATCATTGGTGAGCTTGATCAAAGGGTAACGCGTTCACATGCTCATTTCACTAATTCTGCTTTTGTTGCTTCTTTCGAGCCCTTAGATGTTAGCCATGCACTTTCTGATTCTAGTTGGATCAATGCCATGCATGAGGAACTTGAAAATTTTGAGAGAAACCAAGTCTGGACTTTAGTTGACCCTCCACCAAATGTTCATTTCATTGGAACAAAATGGATTTTCAAAAACAAACAAGGGGAGGTTGGGACTATAATTAGAAACAAGGCTAGACTTGTGGCTCAGGGTTTTTCTCAACTAGAAGGGATTGACTTTACTGAAACTTTTGCACCTGTTGCTCGCCTTGAGGCCATTAGGATTTTGCTTGCCTTTGCGACATCCCGGGGATTCAAACTCTATCAGATGGATGTCAAAAGTGCTTTTCTTAATGGCTTCATAGGTGAAGATGTTTATGTAAAGCAACCCCCTGGTTTTGAAAACCCCAAGTACCCACATAAAGTCCTTAAACTTCATAAGGCTCTTTATGGACTCAAGCAGGCCCCTCGGGCTTGGTATGATAGACTTAAGTCTTTTCTGCTTGAGAGGGGGTATTTGATGGGCTCTGTTGATAAAACCCTGTTTACTCTCAAGCATGGAAAAGATTTCCTCCTAGTACAGATTTATGTGGATGATATCATCTTTGGTGGCTCTTCTCATGCTTTGGTTGCCGAGTTTGCAGATACCATGAGCAGGGAATTTGAAATGTCCATGATGGATGAACTCACCTTTTTCCTTGGTTTGCAAATGGGTTAATTTTTTTCGTGCCATTACAATTTTTGCGGTTTGCCAATATGCCATCGATGTGTCACTGACAGATGGGGGCCGCCACAGTCACTGACAGTGGCATATAAGCAATTTCTGAAAATTATAATGGCATGTGAGTAATTTTCCCTTTGCAAATCAAGCAAAGCAAACAAGGTACTTTCGTCCACCAGACGAAGTACACCAAGGACCTGCTCAAGAAGTTTGACATGGCAGATGCGAAGCCCCTCGCCACTCCAATGGCTACATCTGTAGCATTGGATCCTGATGAAGATGGAGAAGTCGTAGATCAGAAGGAGTTCCGAAGCATGATCGGCTCCCTCCTCTACTTGACTGCTACGAGGCCGGACATACACTTCGCGGTGTGTTTGTGCGCTCGTTTTCAGGCTTCACCATGAGCTTCGCACCGCCAAGCGGTAAAACGCATACTCAGGTATCTCAAACATACCCTCGAATTTGGCATATGATATTCAGCATCTTCATCTTTATGTCTTATAGGTTATTCCGATGCGGATTTTGCTGGGTGTAGGATTGATAGGAAGAGTACCTCTAGTACTTGTCATTTTCTGGGTACTTCTCTGGTTTGTTGGTCTTCCCGCAAACAGTCTAGTGTTGCACAATCGACGGCTAAGACCGAATATGTTGCTGCAGCTAGCTGTTGCTCTCAGATTTTGTGGATGGCTTCCACTTTGCGGGATTTCGGGTTAGATTATAAGAGTGTTCCACTTTTTTGTGATAACACTAGTGCTATTTGTATTGCAAATAACCCGGTTCAGCACTCCAGAACCAAACATATTGATGTGCGATATCATTTTCTCAGAGATCACAATGAGAAGGGTGATATTGAACTTCAATATGTTGATACCCAACACCAGCTAGCCGACATCACTAAACCCCTCGATGCTTCTCGTTTTGCCTACTTGCGTGGGGAACTTGGTATTTGTCACCCGTACGGCATTTTGTGAGGGGGAGCTGTCCTTAATTGTATTGCATATGCTCATTATGTGTGAAATTGCATTTACATCTTTTGCACTTATATGCCTGATTATAATTCATGAAATCGTGTCAGCTCAGCTCCTTTTAATTTATCTGAAACATTAATATGCATGATGTTTTCTTTCCAAAATCAAATTATGCTCACTGCTCAATCTTGTATCTAGCATGTTTAGGCAGGACTACTTTAGCTATCTTTTATCTGCTTGATAGCAAGACACTTTTCTTTGGATGCTAAACATTGCAACTTGAAAAATTGTTCTACTTACTCATGGATGTTCATCAAATGCTAAAAATTGGTTCACTTAGTTAAAATCAAAATCTCCATGATTTGCATTCTTCAAGTAAAAAGATCCAGGTGGGTTTGTTTGTCGCACTACTCTATTCTAGACTGCTTACCATTGCACATTGGTATGAACTGAGATAGTGTAGTGTATGCCAAAATCATTGCCTTAAGCTTCTGATGGTTTTCATGCCTAGGCTTGGCCTGATTGGAAAGTATAAGGTGGACAAACAAATAACCCCTGGCATTATACAAAGAACAAAAATTCATCTGATCAGCAAGTTTGCTTTTAAATGCTCCATTTGTACTAGACTTGTCTATCTACAGTAGAAATTGACTAGCTTTGCGTGATCCTTTCTTACTTGTCTAGTGACCTTGATTGAGTGGTGATGCTTTTATTTCAACATGACAAAATCACATGCTGTCATCATGTTTTTAGAGAATGTTAAAATGAGCTGAGCACATGATATTTGGTATTAAGTTTTGGCATATTTTTGCTTTATATGTCTTTGCAATTCTGCTCATTTCCAAGCAATGCATCTTCTACATGCTCCTTTATGCTTGCATTGCCAAAGGGGGAGAAATTTTTGAGTTCTCTGTTGCAACGGGGTACAGTTAAATTACTCAGGGGGAGTGTTATCTTGAAAAAGGGGAGATTTGCCGAAGGGGCCTTTACTCTTTTGAAAAGGGGGAGGAAAATTCTTTTGTCAAGTGACATGATTTGGCTCATTTCTGAGTTTTTATGGTCACTTGTGTGCTGAATTCTTTAAATTTTCTTCAACTTGAAATTGGTTGTCAATGCACTCATCAAGGGGGATATTGAGAAACCAAGGGTTGGTTTCGGTGTTTGTGATGAGTGATTGACAGGCTATTACCCTCTAGTTCGAAGGGGTACCTCCGAAGGGGGTTTGGAGGTTGGATCTCCGAAGATGTTCGGAGGTTGCTTTGGTTGTTGCAGCGGAGTGTGCCTGTCGAAGAGGTCCGACAGTACACAATGACTGGGTTCGTACCGAAGGTCTCGGTATTTTGGGCGGTACACCGGAGTGTGTACCGAAGCCTGCTAACCCGGAGAGGTCTCCGGAGTACTGGACACACTTGTCTGTTTGTATGTGGTGCGCAGGGGATTTCGGAGGCGACGGATGGTTCGTAGCAGGTGAACCTGGGTCAAGCGGGAGGCTTGATGCCAGGGGAGCGGGGAGCTCCGTCACGGTGGCTGCGAAGGGGTCCAGGTCGGTCCTCGAGTCGAGGTGCACCAGGTGAAGGCAGTAAGTGCGGAGCGTGGCTCCGGATAAAGGTACTCCGAGACAAAGTCCTCGGAGGCGAGGCACTTCGAAGGTACTCCGGAAGGAGTGACTTCAGAGTATGGTGGTTCAAGTCCTCTGCGGAGGCAAGGAGTTCGAAGTGTGCTCCGGAAGGAGACATTCGAAGGTACCCGACGAAGGTCTCACAAGTCGAGGCGCATCGAAGGCATGGTCCGGGTGAGGCTCGTCGAGGAGTGTGCTCGGGGAGAGACACTGTGACGAAGTGCTCATGGAATGCTTCGTGCGGAGGCCTTGGACGAAGGAGGGTCTTCGAAGGGTGGTACTCCGAAGGTGGAGCTTCGGAGTGAGAAAGGCTTCGGAGCAAGGCTGGCTTCGGAGCGAAGTTGACTTGTGGTGCTTTGGCCATGCATGGCTTCGGTACACGGACTGACGGAGTTCGAGCTGGGAGTAGCTGCGAAGCCGTGGTGGTCCACTCCGGAGGTGGTGGTGCGAAGGCCCAAGGGCTTTGACAGCTTCGGCTCAAAACTGTCACTGTATCGGAGGCTTACTTCGGTGAAGCAAAGGCCGTCAGGCTCAAGGCTTCTCGCCGAAGCTACCGCACCCTTCGCGTGCGAAGGGGGGCTTCAGGAAGGTCAAAGACTGCAAAGGCTGACACTGTCTACTCTGCAAAAAGCTGACGTTGTCCCCTCTGCAAAGCTGACAGAGAAGCCTCCAGAATAAAGTTGACTACCTTTTGTACCCCTCTGTTCTGTAGAGACAAAACTGGTGTAAACCCTAGGGGTAAAGTAGTCATTTCACTTAGGATGAATAGTGGCTATAAATATGGGAGCTGGGTAGGTAACATTTAACACTTTGAGCATTTACTGTTGAGCTCATGTACTAGCCTCCACTCTTTCAATTCATCCAGAGAGTTCATTTTACTGTGTTCCTTGTTCAAGCGGTGAAGCCCTGCTTCTGTGTTGTCTTTCTGCTTGAGCTTGTTTACATACCTCGCTAGTTGTAGTGCACCGAAGCCTGGCTAGGCGAAGGGTGTTTTGTGCGAAGTGTGTTTTTCAGTGTGAGTTCGCTCTGTGTAACAGGAGGCTAGACCTCGCTGCTTACTAGCGAAGCCCTGATCGTAGCCCGTTTTGCTTCTTGTGTCGAAGCCCCTAGCGAAGTCTGTTAGTGTGTGTTTTGACCTTCGGTGTATGAAGCCCAGCACCAGTTGCTGTTGCTAAGTACTTGGTCGAAGTCCTCAGAGGGTAGTTCACTCTTGCGAAGTGTGAAGTGCAGAGCCTGCACTAACTTAGCAGAGTAGATTTTTTGGGGTTGCGTGTGGAGCGAAGTCTTCTTGACTTCGGACTTTTACTCCTTGCAAAGCCTGTGTTCGGAGCTGTCAAATACCTCCGAACCAGACCTTCGAAGGTTGGTGTTCGAAGCCTGTTCCGTAGTAGACAGATTTAAAACCGAAGGCTATTTTTAGCCCTAGTTTTTAAAAGCTCCCATTCACCCCCCTCTGGTCGCTGTTTCCGGTCCAACAACGTATATTATCCCATGTAAAAATTTCATATTTGTTTAGTTCATGTTGCTATTTTTAATTCTTTAATTATATTTCTAGGATTTAAATTAAAACATGTTAAAGTTGAGCTAAAAGTGCATAAAATAATAAACTAAATTATTCAAAAAAATTATATTTATATTTTTGAGTTTATTTTTAGTCCTTATGCACCATAGTTTTATAATTTATATTGAGAAAAAGATTGTAAAACAAATTAAACAAAGTTTTAAAAATAAAAACAATCTTTGCCAAGTACCAAATTTGAGGCACTAGGCAAAGATTTGGTGTTTGCCGAGTGCAACACTCGGCAAACACCAAAAAATCCTTCCCGCACTCCTCTTCCCGCAAAATTTCAAACTTGGCACCAATTTTTTTTTAAATTTTCACATTTTTTAAATACTCCCTACCCACCCTCCATCCTCCTCCCCCTCCCTCTTCTTCCCTCCTCCTCTGTCGCCGCCGTCGCCGCACCGACGCCGCTGTCACCCCGTCGCCACGCGTCGTCCCACCTGCCCTAGCGCCGCGAGCCGCCCCTCCACGGCGCCGCGCGCCGTCGCCACGCCTCGCCACGGGCCACCCCTCCACGGCGCCGCGTGCCGTCGCCCCGGCCCTGCGCGCCACCTTGGCCCAGTGCAGCGCGCCGCCTGGCCCCCGCCCCAGCGTCGCGCGCCGCCCGGCCCCTTGCGTCGCGCGCCGCTCGGCCCCTACGGCGCGCGCCCTGCCCGCATCATCGCACACGCCACGCCCGCGCCATCGCCCGCGCCCGCGCCGTCGCTCGCGCCCGCGCCCGTGGCGCGTCCAACTTTTTTTATTTTACACTAGTTTCTTTGTCGAGTGCTTTCTTTTGGCACTCGGCAAACCGACCATCAAGTTTCTACCATTCCGTTTGTCTCTTTTTTTCGCCGAGTGCCTGACAAAAAACACTCGGCAAAGTGTTGTTCGTCGAGAATATTTTTGTCGTGCGTCGTTCGCCGAGTGCAATACTCAGCGAAGCCTTTACCGAGTGTAAACAAGGCTTCGCCGAGTGCTTTCTCCCGTAGTGTCTGGCCTAGCATGGGTGCGGCGATAGAAGCGACTGCACTTCTCGGCTGCCTGCCCTGCCCTGGTGCAGCGTGCGGCGGTTGACGGCGTGGCGTCCTGCCCGGCTGCCCTCGGCGCGACGCCACTCGACCCTCGGCTCATGACCAACCGGAGAATGAAGGGAGATACGGCAGAGTACAGCTAGCCGCTAGAGAAAGAGTCAAGAACAGGAATAGGAACATGATGATTGGAGAGTGGGGATTTTAGGGTTAGACATTGGAATTGGCTGCGCTGAAGGGAGTATTGATTAATGGTTGGGATGTTTGTCTAAAGAATAATTGAGTAAACCTACAAGGATCCGCGTGTTTAAATCTAAACATGGGTCTGATCCGGTAATAAATGAGTTCAACTCATTAACCCACGGGTATAAAATTAAACTCAAACTCATAATTTTACGTCAATACATCCGTGCACAGAAGCACAAGGACAACCTAGGGTAGCTAGAGCGACGGCATGACCTAGCTGATGGCGCGGTGGCATCTCTGATAGTGAGGTGATGTGTCTGATGGGACAGCGAGTCTGAGCACCATAAGGGTGGTGGCGTAGTCTTGGACGATACGGCCAAACTGTGAGACGGTGATGTGGTCTTGAGAGCTACAAGGGCGGCGATGGGGTGACCTGAAGCGACAGCGTGGCCATGGAAGCAGTGGGGCGGCCTGGAGTGGTGGCGGCAAGGTGCGGACTAGCCTATAGAGCTATGGGGCAGCCTAGAGCAACGACGTGGAGCGCGACCTAGGGCGGCGAGGCCGAGCTATGGGACGGCGGCGCACCGGCGATATGCTCATGTCAGACTTGTGGCAATTCTAATCATTCCCCTATCAAATCAACGGTTGAATTTAATTTGATATCTGCTGATATCTCTTATACCACTTTATAGTATATTCTCAAGAATCAAGAATGTTCAAACTGCTCATTTTTTTAACGAAATAATTAAGAGCATTTCCTCTCTTTTGCCGATCTGTTCAGAATTAAAACAACGTAACTTCTTCTAGCTCCAAAGGAAAAGGCAGGCAGATCGCAAAAGAACAACAATGAAAAAGGAAAGGCAAAAGGCAGAAGTATGCACACGAACACAAACCTTGATCAGATCGATCAAACTGCATACGCCTTTCTCAAGCACCACAATTCCATATCTCGACGAGATGTGCTATATATGAAGCTCTGGCATTTTTTATACAGGAATTGGACGCCGTGCAGGGTTGGCAACAAAGGACATATATATTTCGCAAGAAACGCTTGGAGTAGCAATCCAGGAAAAAAATTAATTAGTGGTGTTAATGCTTGGATCTTGCCAGCAATCAAGTACAGCAAAGTTTTTAGAGTTGGAGCCTGGCGTTTGTTCGATTCTGGTTTTGGTAATAATTAGTGAGGTACTCCTCCATCTCTTAAATACTTTATTTCTAAGATAAAAAATGATAAATTAGTGTCATATATCGACATGAATTCAACTATTTAGTTGAACGATTTTTTGGCAGTGAAAGAACACACCCAGATTAATGTGAATAGAAGTCCATACTATTTCACTAGCTAGATTCATTTTCTTTTCTACATAAGGAAAAAGAGAATAACTAACGACGAGTTAATAGATAAAAAATTTCACGTAGTCCAAAAAACTGAGTGTAGTATTACGTGTGAGATCAAGTACTAGTGATGAGATAAATTATTATTTTTATTTTTCTTTCAGTTCTACCTCAACTAGCTATTTGAGATAACCATTGTGGATGCTCTAAAGATATGAAAAGATTTCCAGGTTTCGTGTAATGCATATATTGGAAGTAAGGCCGTGAATCAATTTGCGAGAATGGCTAGCATAACATGGCTACAAAAAGGTTGAGCTTCATGTCAAGTCAATTACAACGCAGTCATAATCTGTTTTTATGGTCTGATTAAGCTCTAAAACGCAACAGAGCATAAAAGATTCAGATATCCGTTGAACTATAAAAAAATGCGTTAGCTAGGAATCAACCCAGTCCTTGGTCATCTCTGTGGAGAGGCAAAGAAAACTTCTTCCATGAACTCGTTCTGTTCTCCTAGCATCATGGAAGGTATAAACTATCACAATGAAAATGTTGTAATAAGTAGGATTAGCCACCACTATGGCAAGGCAAAGCCATCTTCCATGCATTCTGTTCTTGTCTCCTGCATGAGCTGCTGCAGGAGGGAGGGGTTGCCTGTCACAATGGCATCGACGTGCTCATACAGCATTCTCTTCATGGAGTCAGCATCATCAACAGTCCATGCGTAAACCTTTTTATCATTTCTGTTTTCAAAACCCATCGCTTGGAGATTAGGTGGTACTCATCAGAGCATTTCCCTTATCTAGTTGCGAAAAGAAAGCTACACAAATAAATAGTGTAGGTTAAATAAGTGTTCTTACCTGTGCATGACCTTCATGACCTTCTCATGGATCAAGCCATGATAAACACCAGCAACTTTCGACCCTTCAATCCTTACTAACTCGGTGGTTCTACCAGTGGACTTATCAACCATAACAATATAGCCAACCTATAACAGATAAATCACTGAGTTATAAGCCACTTACCAGCAGTAGTCATAGGCAAGCAAGACAGCTTCATTCTTCACATAAAGAACTTGAAAACACAGAGTATCTTACTGTGACATCCTTAGACAGTTTGATTACATGTCTTGCAATGTTGTCACTTTTCGCCCAGATAAGACAATTTGTACATTGAGTTCTACTTATCTGCAAACAAGTGAACAACATGAGTGATTTTGAATTAAGATAAGTTCAAAAAAATGGTGAAATTATTTTTAACCAATAATCTAATTAGTGATAGAAGATGAACAGTAGTTAAGATGTATTCAATTCAATAATCAAGCAGTACAAGGATGAACTAGATAAAAGGAGGGAGAGGACTTGGCTGCCAAGGCAAGGGAGCTAGGCTTGGCAGCCAAGGCAACTAGCCTACTTGACAGCCAAGGCACCCCCACAAGCCAGGCCCACAAGCTAGAGAGATAGAAAGACACCCCTAAAACATATTCTAACACCCCCCCCCCCCCCCCGCAGTCACAACTCAGCCACTGCAGATGTTGAGACTAGATCGAAATTCCTCAAACACTAAGGATGGGAGACCCTTTGTGAACACGTCGGCAAACTGCGATGTCGTCGGGACATGGAAGACGCGGACATGACCAACGGTGACCTTCTCCCGGACAAAATGAAGGTCAATCTCCACATGCTTGGTGCGTTGGTGCTGAACGGGGTTGTTGGAGAGGTACATGGCACTGATGTTGTTGCAATAGACGAATGTGCATCGCGACGGAAGCGCCTAGAGTTCCAGCAGTAGCTGGCATAACCAGGTGGCCTCAGCCACACCATTGGTGATGGCGGGGTACTCGGCCTCTGCAATGGAGCAGGAGACGATTGTCTGCCGCTTGGCGGACCAGGACACCAGGTTGTCACCCAAAAACACCGCATAGCCTAAAGTAGAGCGACGTGTATCTAGGCAACCGACCCAGTCAGCATCAGTGTAGACGACGAGGTCGGTGGAGCGGGAGTGGCGTAGAAGAAGTCTGTAATCTGGCGTGCCGTGAAGGTAACGCAAAATACGCTTCATGGCCACCAGATGGGACTCGCGGGGGTCGTGCATATGTAGACAGACTTGTTGCACGGCATAGGCGATGTCGGGCCGTGTGAAAGTCAAGTACTGCAATGCCCCGGCGATGCTATGGTAGTGGGAGGGATCCTGAACCGTAGGTCCGGAGTCAGCAGCCAGCTTCGCCTTGAGGTCCACCGGAGTCGAACACGGCTTGCAGTCAGCCATGACTGCTTGCTGGAGGATGTCGAGGCTGTAGGTGCGCTGGTGCAAGAACAACCTATTGGGACACCGCTCGACAGTGATGCCGAGGAAGTGGTGAAGAGGTCCCAGATCCTTCATCGCAAATTCCCACTGGAGAGCGGAAATAGTCCAATGTAGGAGCTCCGTGCTGGAAGATGTCAATATGATATCATCGACATAAAGTAACAGGTATGATGTATCGGAGCCGTGATGGAAGACGAACAAAGAAGTGTCGGATTTGACCTCAGTGAACCCTAGAGAGAGCAGAAATTATGCAAACCGACTGTACCAGGCGCGGGGTGCCTGCTTGAGTCCATACAAGGACTTCTTCAGACAGCAGACCAAGTCGGGGTGAGCAGGATCTACGAAACCAGTCAGTTGGCTGCAATATACCGTCTCAGTGAGTGTTCCGTGAAGAAATGCATTCTTCACGTCGAGCTATTGAATCGGCCAGTCACGAGAGGCAGCGATGGAGAGCATCGTGCGCACGGTGGACGGTTTGACAACCGAGTTGAATGTCTCATTGTAGTCTACCCCGGGATGCTAAGTGAAACCCCGGAGGACCCAACGAGCCTTGTAGCGGTCGAAGGAGCCATCAGCGCGAAGTTTGTGGGTGAAGACCCACTTGCCGGTGACGATGTTTGAATCACAAGGTCGGGAAACAAGTTCCCAGGTTCCGTTGCTCATTAGGGCCTCGTACTCCTCTTCCATTGCCACACGCCAATTGGGATCGGCAAGCACGGCATGGACAGAAGTCGGAATCAGAGAGGGCGACAAGGTGGTGAAAGCGAACGGCTGCGTAGCCATCCAAAAACCGTCCTTGGCCCGTGTGATCATCCGGTGAGGGTTCACAGGCGGCGTGACGGGGAGCACCGCGGCCTCGCTGCTAGGAGGCCTTTGGGGCAGAGGTACAGGAGCCAGCGATGCTGTTGGTGCAGTACGACGGGTGTAGATGACCGGCGGTGTGGCGAAGGGGGGAACCAGGGGCGCCTTGGGTGTCGCGGGTGCCAGAGCCGTCGAAGTCGTAGGTGTTGTACGCCGTGTGTAGACGATCGGCAGCTCGGTGAAGGGGGGAGTCGAAGACGCCTGGGGTGCTACGGGTGCTGCAACATCCTAGACAAAGGGCGCCAGAGGCACCGGGGAGGCAACCAAGGGTGCTACAGCAGCCTGTACAGCCGGCACCGAAGGCACCGTGGAGGCAGCCGAAGGTGCCACGGGTTCTTGGGGCGCCGAAGTTGACCGATGAGCAGGTGGATGCCCCGAAGGGAGCGTCCGGGGTACAAATTCAGGAGGCGGCCTTGCCGTCGACTGCGATTGTGTGGGTGCTGACAAGGAGCCAGCGAGCCCCGGTGCACCTGCAGGAAGAAAGGACACTGGTAGGGTGTCGTCATTAGTCAGAAAATCAAGTTCCTGAAGAGGTGGTGAGGGCCGGTGAATGGAGAAAGGAAATGTTGTCTCGTTGAAAATAACATGGCGAGAAATGATGACACGGTTGGTGGCAAGGTCGAGACACATGTACCACTTGTGATCAGGTGAGTAGCCAATGAAAGCACAAAGAGTGGAGTGTGGGGCTAGTTTGTGCGAGGTGGTGGCGGTGAGATTGGGGTAATAGGTGCACCCAAAGGTGCGGAGGTCATGGTAAGAAGGTGGAGTGCCATGAAGAGCGAGGAAAGGGGTGTTCATGTGTAGTGTCTTGGTAGGGAGACGATTGATGAGGTATGTGGCAGTGGCTAGAGCAGCATCCCAATAAGGAGGCATAGAAGCTTGAAAAAGAAAGTGCGGGTGATATTGTTGATGGTGTGAATCATGTGCTCGGCTTTCCCATTTTGTTGCGATGTGTAAGGGCAAGACATGCGGAGAGAGACGCCTTTGCAAAGAAGGAAGGCGCGGGAGGCGGAGTTATCAAATTCTCGCCCATTGTCGCACTATGCTGATTTGATGGTGCGGCCATACTGCGTGAAAACATGAGCGAAAAAATTAGAAATGGTTGGAAAAGCTTCAGACTTCAACCTAAGAGGAAAAGTCCAAAGGAAATGGGAGCAATCATCAAGAATCACTAAGTAGTATTTGAATCCGGAAACACTGATAACAGGAGATGTCCACAAGTCACAATGTATAAGATCAAAATTCTTAGGAGCTCGTGATAGAGAACTAGCAAATGGTAAGCGAACATGCTGCCCAAGCTGACATGCATGGCATAGATGGTCATCATCAGACTTGTTGCAGAAGATGGAGGAAGACTGGGCGAGGTTCTGAAGAACAGCCTTGCCGGAATGACCAAGACGTCGATGCTAGGTGGTTGGGGAGGGAGTATCCATAAGAGCGCATGATACGGAAGGTGCAAGGTGTAGAGGGGTCCCGAGCTGTCACAGCGAAGGATGGTGTTCCTGGTATGAAGATCCTTCACAGAAACACCAAGGAGGTCAAACTCAATAGAAACAGAATTATTAGTGGTGAATTTGCGAATAGACAACAGGTTTTGAATAATGTCAGGAGCAATAAGAACATTGTTGAGATGGAAAGGGCTAGGGAGAATGGAATATCCAATGCCGACAACTGGAAGAGTGGCGCCATTTCCTACAACAATGGAGGAAGGAAAAGAGGAAGATGACATGGTGGTGACCATACCAGAGTTGGAGGTGATGTGAGAGGAAGGACCCGAGTCGATCACCCAGTCCGAAGAGCTCGGGGGCGGGGTGAGGGTGACGGTGCTGAAGGCATTGGCGAGGCCGTCAGGTGTCCATGGAACCTAGGAAGGAGGGGGCGCCTGAGGAGGCACCTGGTAGAGGGGCCCTGGTGGAACACCGTAGGCTGCGGCTGGAACGCCAACCATCAGAGCCTGCTGTGGTGGCGGACCAACGCAAGGTGGTGGCCCGCGATGCCCTCTAGGAGAGGATTCGGGCCACATGTGGATGGACCCGGTCCATGGGTTGAAGAGGGAAGGCCACGGGTGAGAGCCATCGAGCGGTCCTCCTTGGCCGCGGCCACCACGGCGACGCCGGCCACGGCCATTGCTGTTGCCGGGTGGAGTCCTGCCACCTCCCCCAGCGACCGGCGTAGGTGGAGGGGAAGCAGACTCGTACACCGGTGGAGGAGCAGGGGCCTTGCTAGGCACAGAGGCGACGAGAGCCGACGGAGGTGCTGAAGGAGGCGCCATGTTGAGCTCGGCGAGGCACAGATCGGCATAAACGTCGACGAAGGAGGGGAATGGTAGTTGGCGAGAGACGAGCTGCGCCATGAACTGGAAGCGCTCGTTGAGACCGTGCAGTATGTTCAGAACAAGTGCACAGTCGTTGATGGGCTCCCCGAGGTCGGCAAGGGCATCGACCATACCGTTCATCTTGCGGCAGTAGTCGTCGATGGAGAGCGCGCCCTGAGAAAGGGTGCGAAACTCAGCGTCGAGTATCATGGCACGGGATTCACGATTGTTCAGGAACTGTTGCTCAATCCCGAGCCAGGCCGCCCGAGCAGTGATGCCATCACGCTTGTGGATGACATCCAGAAGGTCGGCGGAGATGATGTTGAAGAGCCATGAGACGACCACGTAGTCCATGCGCGACCAGGCAGGATCAGCAAGGGAAGGAGCATCTTGAAGGACGTGATCCTTCAGAGCGAACCGGCCGAGGACGAGGACGTAGCCGCGCCATTTGGAGTAGTTGGAGGACTGCAGATCAAGAACAGTGGGGATCAAGTTCCTGATATTCTAGACAGCAGCGGCTTGGCTGTGCAGATGGGCGATGGCCACGGCTTCAGAGGAGTGGTCGACGTCGTCCAGAGAGCCATCACCGGCGTCATCGTCTTGCAGCGGAAGCCGGATGCTGTTCTAGGGCGGCGGCCTGCACACGTTCCTCGTCGAGGGTGGCAGCAGCGGCAGACTTGAGGAGGTCGGCCTCCTCCTGGAGTTGCTGGCTACGCTCAGCGTTTGAGGCGCGCAGGGAGGAGGCCTCGGCCTCTAGGGTGGTGGCGACGGCAAGAGCTGCGTCATGGAGCTAGGCCACGGCGGAGGCCGCAGAGACACCGGCGGAAGAGTAGCCAGCGAGGGCCATAGCAGCCGAGAGAGATGCAGGGGCCATCACAGCCGGCGAGAGGGCGGAAGCAGAGGGAAGGAAAGATTAAGCTAATACCATGATAGAAGATGAACAGTAGTTAAGATGTATTCAATTCAATAATCCAGCAGTACAAGGATGAACTAGATAAAAGGAGGGAGAGGACTTGGCTGCCAAGGCAAGAGAGCTAGGCTTGGTAGCCAAGGCAACTAGCCTACTTGACAGCCAAGGCAGCCCCACAAGCCAGGCCCACAAGCTAGAGAGATAGAAAGATAAACACCCCTGGATCTACGCCCTGGCCGCCGGATCTGCGCCCGGCCGCGGATCTGCGCCCCGGCCGCCGGATCTGCGCCCCGGCCGCCGGATCTACGCCCCCACCAGTGGATCCGCGTCGCCGCTGCGTCAAGACCAGCCGCCGCCGTCGGGACCACACGCCATGCGTGGGGATCGGCCTTGCCTCCCCGCTCTGCTCTGTTTTGGGGCCTGCTCTGTTTGTCCCTCTCCCCGCTCTGTAACTCCCTGGTTTAGGGTTTTGTTGTGCTAGAAAATAATACTTTCTGTGTTCTCTGTTCTGTTTTGCTGCTTTGGAAATAAAGCTATTCTGTTTTGTTGGAAATAAATCTGCTCTATTCTTTGGAAATAAATATGCTCATACCATGAATAGGCTTACCATGTGTTGATAATTTCCATATGAAAAGCTTTCTATATACATATACAACTAATCAGCTTCCCATATATTAATTATTTCTGTATATAATTGATCAACTTTTCATATATTGATATTTTCCATATATAATTTATTAGCTTTCCATATATTGATGATTTCTATATAAAAATCCTACCATTTATAAGCTTTCCATACATAACTAGTTGATTGCCTTTTGGCTTATGTATGTATATACTGAATGGAATATGGATTTATTTGACTATTTATATTTCATATGGTTCTAATTTTAATTTCCTATTATTTCAAAATTATTGTGACATGTACATTTACGTTAAGTGAGTATGGCGTCGCCTCGCCGCACGCCATACTCGCCTAAAAGTTGTGAAGGTAGTTTAGCGCCTCGCCTCGCCGCCGTAACAACTATGATGGCAACACTACAGTAGCTAACAGATTGTAGTCACTGATTTGATTTAAGATCTAGAAAATACAATGCGAGAATGCCAGCTACATACAAAAAACCAGGAATCACAGATGAAGGAAAAATAGTGTGATATTTGCATGCCTAATAAGATATGAGGTATATGGAACTTACAATAGATAGTATATCTTCAGCTAAATCTTTCTCAAATGAAGGAGGGCCAACTTTGACATCTAGAATCACGTGCCTTACAGATTGTGATATCAACTGTGAAAAGGAAAAAGGTTGATATGAAGCTAAGAAGCACTGTGATATACAAAAATCAATCAATTTCCTCACAAATGCCACATAGGACAAGTATTTGCACATGTCATATGAAGCTAAGAAGCTTAGTGATTACAAGTACTACCAAAGTACCAATCAAACCATCCAAAGATACTAAAATTGGCTGTATTCATGCTTACCGGTAGAACATCCTGTGCTTTAAGAACTTCCTGATTATGTACTGATTTTGATAGTTGAAACCTTGTACTTAGTGCATTTATCTACAAAACTAGAACACCACTTCATTAGCGTCTCGTCACCAGATGGATATATCACACAGAATCAGCCAATGATCAGGGAATGCTTCAGATTACTATGGCTGAAAAAATTTAGGTAGTTCCAACCATGCATACCAAATTATCATCCATCACTGAACTGTTTGTTTTGAGTACAACTAAAATAAAGAGGCACAACGCCACAACTCATGAAAGATGGCAAGTGGCAACAAGTTTAAAAACAAATAATCACCTCATCTGAACTCCAGTGGCCAACTCTTGTTGTAGAATTACCAGACATTCTTTGCAGATCCCTGCCTGTGTCAATTTTGAATTAGGTGCAGGAGATATTGTCAAAAAAGCAGTAGCATGTAGCAAAATGACCGTCTCTCTTCAGAATACCTCTGTAACTTCTTTAAAGTGACTAGGTTTATAGCTGTGTCAATTTACTGGTGACTTCTAGTAATACCTCTAATCATAATTAACTATATAAATTTGAAAAAAAATACCATATTAAATTATAGGAATTCCAATCTTTTAATAACTGAAACACCAACAACCCAGAAATAGAAAGGTACCTACACTTGCTTGATAGTTTATGAGCTACATGGGAATGAAAACAAAAACAATGAAAGTGGATGCTAATGCAGTGCTTCATGTGGTAAGGAGTGAATTATGAAAGAAAAGATGATGTACGTTAAGCTTTAAGGGGCAGAGAGAGTTGTCAATAATTACAATCTACACATCATAGTCCACCTTTTCAATCTCAGTAATGTCAACATACTCATGCATGCTCTACCTATCTGTAAGCACCCAAAGTCCCAAATACAGACGATGCATTCCAATGCAAGACAAAAAAATTTTAAAAATAAACTAAATTCGAAAATTCCCCTACAAACACTTTTGTTTTTAATTAGAACAAGAGCCTCAATCAATTCTAGAGTGTGATCCACTTGCGGGAAAGGGATGGGATGGTGAACCCGACATTACAGAATATGTCAACTCTTACCATTAGTATTATAAATTCAGACTCTAATTCCATAAAAAATGAGGTACATCTCCGATTGGAGTAATAAATCAGGTACAGTTTATTTCCTTATCAACACAGAACATAAGGGAAACATGTCTGAGTCACACCATTACTATCACAACTTCAGTCTCTAGTTCCATTAAAATCGAGCTATATGTGGCGATGCAACAATCAAATATTGCATTAAACAATCAAACATAACTGTGTTTAGTTTTTCCAACGACTCAAGCAGCAGTCCAATTACCTGTCGTGCAGCGCAAAAAGGGTGCCATCAGAGGATCTCGACACGTCGACCTCCATGCAGTCTACGCGCGCGTCCAGAGCCAACCGGAAGGCGCCCATCTGCGCACGAGATCCCCCATAGAATGAAGAACAAGTCAGGCATATTCACCTCCAAGACAAAAAAAAAACTGCACGCTAAAAAAGCGCAACAAGTTGATTTGCGTAGGCCATCTCCAACTCACCGAGTTGGGGAACGCGTTGGTGGAATCGCCGCCGTGCGCGCACACCATCGGCGGGCTCGCGATCCACCCGCACCTCCTGTCGCGCATCTGGAAACCCACCAACAAATTAATAAGGTGCGGATCCAAGGACTGGAGCTAATGCGGACCGGAGGAGGAAGCGAGGGCGGGGGGCGGGGGCGGGGGCAAGGACGCACGCGGTGGAAGCGGCGGAGGCGGAAGTGGAAGAAGGCCGGCGGGACGAGGGAGAACGCGGCGACGAGGAGGAGCAGCCGGAGGAGGCGATTGGCCGGTAGGAGTCGTCCGAGAAGCGCGTACGTCGCCGGCGGAGAGGCCCGCTTGGCCGCCGGGAAGAGGGGCAGCGGCGGCGGCTGCCTCCCTTGCCCGAGTAGCCTTCTCATTCTCTCTGCCAAGTGGAGAATTCTGCTGGTTTTTCTCCAAGCCTTTACCTATCCCTGCCCTGCGCCTGGACCTGGGCCTGGGCCTGGGCCTAGGCCTGGGCCTGGGCCTAGGCCTGGGCCTGGGCCTCTACCTGGGCCTGGGCCTGGGCCTGGGCCTCGACCTGGGCATGGGCTTAAGGTTGATGTGGCCGAAGACACATAAATGGCGGAGAATAAATTTGTCATTATAAATAAAGAGTCGTCATAATTGAGAGAACATAAAACCTAAATTTGTGACAATTTACCAAGGGAAAATTTCATATTTATCATTGAAAGTTCACTCGATTACAAACAAATATGTCGCTGATATATAGGTCTAGAACCCACAGGGTCCACATGTCAGTGACACGGCCAATAGTATATATGGAACTGCATGATTTTTTAGTGGCATATTGAGAATAATCTCATTTATCAAAGTCACTTAACTTTATGGAAAAGTGTAATATGTTACTTAAATTTGTAGCTTGTAAACAATTTTTGCTTTCTTTTATATACATATAGGACATCAGGAATTATTAGTTTCACATCTGCTTGTTTGCAACACAACATCAAGCAGCCATTTTACTTTCTGTGGGCAAAATAACATCGTGCAGAGCACAGAAGCTCTCAGATGATGGCCTTGAGGAGGTCGGCGGCGGCGGCCTGGCCGTCGGCGAGGGTGACGATGTTGGGGGAATCCATGGCCACGACGTCCTCCGTGGTGATCCCTTCTTCGTCGCGGAGGAGCTCCTCGCTGCCGGTGGCGACCAGCCCCGGCACGATCACCGTCCTGTGCAGCCCCGGGAGGAGCCTCTCCCTGTCGGTGTCGCCCTTCTCGCCGACGAGCACCGCCACCTTGGACAGGTCGATGCCCCACTGTATTGATAGGTACCTGCACACGGCGGTGGGGTGAATGTTCAGCCACAATGGTAATGAACTGGTTAGTGTCGTCGCCGGCGTCATCTCACCTCAGGGCTCGCGGACGGGAGGCCGCGAGCGGGATCACGTTGAGACGCGTGCACGCGCGCGTGTAGATGAGGTTGCATCGGAAGCCACGCATCCGCAGTGCCTGCCTGATCGAATCGATCTTCTTCACCTGCAGCAATGGCGGCAAAATCAAGAAGTGTTGCTAACTCGCCATGGACTCATGGAGTCGTATGACACGTCCGTGGCGACAGTGCTCTGCTCAGATCAGCTCACCTTGGACGCGTCCTTGGCGGAGTAGGCATGACAATGCACGGAGCAGGCGGCGTTGAGGATGGCGAGGTCCGCCTCATGGGCGCCGTCGGCCTTTCCGAGCCTCGGCACGGCGGACATCACGTGCTCGCCGGGCCACCGGAACGCCACGTGCCCGGCGTACTCCTCGTCGGCGCCGAGCTCCTCCTTCCACGGGTAGCATATCTCTGCGCCGCTGCTGCATATCAGCGCGTCGAAGCTAGCTGAGTCGGCGCCGCAGGCTTTGAGTGCGTTGACGGCCTCGGGGATGGTCATGCCGGTGGACAGCACGTAGCCGACCTGCCCGCCGGAGCCGTTGCCGGCCGACATCGCCAAGTCGACGGCTTTCTTGAGTTTCTCGACGTTCGGTTGCCCGTCCTTGTCGTAGCAGTCGACGGCGATTACGAGGAGGTTCTGCCGCCGGCCCGGCGCGAACCCGAGAGCCCTGGCGGAGCTCGCCGGCCGGTCCGTGGAGCGACGCCTGCGGAGGGCGTCCATGATGGCGGCGGCGGAGTCCCCGGCATTGAGATCTTGGGAGGCGTCGACGGAGATACGGAGGGAGAGGCCGCGCAGCGAGTCGGAGAGCGACTCGTCGGCGGCAAGGCTGGCCCTGGTGGCGGCGGCAGGGCTGGCCGGCACGCGTAGCAGCTGGTGCGGCGCTGGGTGGTCGCAGCTGGCCGCGACGTGCGACAGGTAAAGGCGGCAGTGGTGCGGCCATGAGAAGCGGTGGATGTTGTTAAGGCCGTTACGTCGGCACTCCGACCACCGCGTCTTGTCGGCCAGCAGGCTGAGCAGAGCGCCATTGATCCCCTCAGCATCGTGCGGGTCCACCAGCAGGCCGTTGTTGAGCACCTTGAGGATGTCCACCGGCCCGCCGTTCTTGGTGGCGACCACCGGTAGCCCATAAGCAGCAGCCTACATACAACCAGCCATGGCCGGACCGGAGTCCTCAATGTCATGTCATTTACCCAAAAAAACAGCTCTGTTTTGAATGTTGTGCCAATTCTGACCTCTATGATGGTGAGACCGAATGGCTCAACAAGAGCGGGATTGATGAACACTCCCTGCAAAAAAAAACGATAAATTCAGCTCTGCACTGCACCTCTGTAGTTCTTCCAAATCACTAGATGGACTAGATGAACACCTTCGTCTTGGCGGCGAGGCGGTAGATGTTCGGCACGTCGGTCTGCTTGTGGTGCTTGGGGTAGGCGACCTGGCCGTAGAGGTCGTACCGGTCTATGAGCTTGAGCACCGCCGTCAGCACCGTCGCGGCTCCGCCGGACATCTCCTCAATGTCGTCCCTGTTCCCCAGGATCAGCGTCTGCAGGAGCAGCCGCAGCCATGGCCGCCGTGTCAGGTAAAGGTTAGCTCTGTCCTGTCACTCACTCGGTTGATGCAACTGGAATGCTGGATAGGTAGGTGTATGTTAGTACGTACTAGGTTGGCGAGCTCCCGGAGGTGGCGGCTCTCGCCGTAGGCTTTGAGAAGCGTGGTGATGTTCTTCTTCGGGTCCGGCCGTGACAGCGCCAGGATAATCGGCTTGTGCGGGTTCGTGAAGAATCGCAGCACCTGCGAGCATCGTCGGCGATGTCAGGTAAGCAGAGGAGAAAGAAGACAATTCACGAGGCTAGCTTGAGCTGATACCTCTGACCAGATGGGGGGAAGGGGCTTCTTGGCCTTGTTGGTGTTCATGAGCAGCTGCAGGTCGGCGTCGCCGTCGGCGAGGTCCTGGGATTCGACGTAGCTGAAGTCCATGCCGGGAGGGATGACGACCATGCGCGGCATGTAGCGGCCGAGGCAGCTGACGCCGCGGCGGCGGCGCACCCGTAGCTTGCGCTCCACCTTGAGGTCGAAGCCGTCGTAGAGGCCCCATTGCTCTTCGATCTCCTGCTTCGTGCTGGTCACCACCATCTCGGCGGCGTCGAGGCCGGTCTCCTCCGCCTCGATCCGCCGCGCGATCTTGTACGTGCCCTGGATCTCGGGGCGCGGCATGCGCCCCAGCTTCAGCAGCTGCTCCAGCTTGTTCCGCCCAAGCGAGTGGCCCGTCATCACCATCGGCACGTTCAGCGCGCTCGCCAGGTGCGCCGCCACCTCCGCCGCGTCCGCGTAGTGCCCGTGGATCACGTACGGCCACACCGGCGCCACCGCGCCACTGGCACCGTCCGCGGCGGGCGCGAGCTGCTCGCCGAGCGCGCGCGCCACGTTGGTAACGTGCGCCAGCGCGCGGTCCACGAACTCCGGGATGTGCGGCCACAGTGACTCCTTGGGAGGTACTTGTCCCGGGGCCCGCACGGCAGCCGCACGATGTACGCGCCGCCGGACGAGTCGGCGCCGTCACCGTCATCAACGTCGGCGTCGACCGCCGGGACCGTCAGCATCTCGACGGGCTCGCCGTAGGTCCAGTCGACGTCCGGGCAGGAGATCTGCCGCGTCAGGAGGTCGACGCGGTGCACGCCAGGCGTCGCCGCCAGCGCCCGAGCCAGCTCCACCACGTACTTCACCTGTCACGGCGACAGTCAATGACCCATTTGAAATGCTCCAAACTTTCTCGGTTTCTACCAAAACTAAACAAATTTACGTGAAATTTGTACAAAACTTTCGTATTCGAACACGTCAAACTCAAACCTGGCCCCCGGTGTCAGAGTCTCGGCCGAGCTCCATGTTCTCGCCACGAACGAGGCCGTGAATACTAAACAAGAAACATAACACACACGAGTCAACGTCACCTCGGATTCACAGATCACATCACTCGGTCGTGGCCATGAGTCAGCGATCAGTTATTACCGTTGAGAAACCAGTAAGTGTGTGACGTGTCAGTGACAGTTGAGTTGGTTGGTTTACCTGATGAGCACGATGTAGAGGTTCCTGTCCTTGCTTTCCTCTTCCTCCTCGTCGGAGACAATTCTGGCGTCGGAGTTGATCCTCGCAAATCGGCTGAGCTGCTGCTCGCCCCCACCGGCGGCCGCCGCCGGCGGATGTGCGTCGGGCTTGCTATCCTTCTCGCCCTCAGAGTGCTCGGAGAGGTCCTCGGCGGCCTCCCTGCTGCCCATCTCCTGCTCCAGTCGCCGGCGAGACAGTTGCCGCGAGTATTCCCTCTCAACCTGCTCATTTTTTTTAAAAAAAAATACATCTAATTTTGATAAAATTATGTACAGAATTCATACGTTTTGATGGCTTACTTTATTTTTATATACAGATTTTATGAGAATTGAATCAATAAAGTAGTTCATCAAGATCTGTACGTTTGAATATGCCCTAATTTAAGGAGCAAACAGAAAATTCATGCTTTCTAAGCAAGGCTTAGATTCTCTAGATGCTAATTATTGATGTTTTACTCATTGCTCATACACGTGAAACTAATTAACTATAAAAATACAACACAATCATGTATATATTTAATACGTAAGAACTTTAAAAAGTATGGAACGAAAGGATTAATTGGTCACCTCGAAAAAGCGAAGCATGGAGGGGCAACTGGAGCTGTTTTTCATGTTTTTGTTTCTGTTTCTGTGCAAACTCGAAAATGTTTTGACAGCGGCAAAACTACTCTAGATGATGGAGTCTCCAGAGGATATATTAATAGGGAACCAGCTAACCATTCTGGCAGGGTGTTTGAACAAATCTTCAACACAAAGGATTGCATAGCAAGAAGCTAAGCAGGGCACTTTTAATGCTGATTTGCTGCAGGATAAGCCCTGGTTTCCACGCCTCCACTCTACTTGTACACAGTGTTCAGCTTCAGCTGAGCAAATTGCCAAAGCATGCCCCATAATTATTGCTGCTAGATGTCTAGTAGATGGTTCAAGCAAGAACCAATGTGTCACAGCTGACTCTGCTTCTTTTTCTCTCTGTTTTTCTCCGTTAAAATGGTGCAGTTTTCAAAGTGGGAGACTCACTCAAGTCGGCTAAATTAAATGGGATGTGCCGAGTTCCCTGTGGGCTAGGTTAATCAGCAGGCAGCTAATTTTGTATTGTTTACAAGTTAAAATTCTCGACAGTCTTTTAGATTACTAATATGTTCTGTTCTTGAGAGGTATTAGATTTCGACGTTTAACAATATTTAGACTAAATATTGTAGCATCTGATGAGAATAATGATGACAATAAGAACAAAAAGAATCTAAACCCTAAAACCTAAATCGTGGAGTGGTGTTGTAAACTATGTAGGTTATATGTGTCCAGTTTTGTAGGGTAAAGGTGCGGTCAAAGTCTGCTCTGACTAAGAATTTCACGCGGGAAAAAGGGGGAAGAAAGAAAGGTAGTGGTAGGAAAGCAGAGCAAGTGAGCTTGGAGGGGAGCATCCATGGCTAGCGGGTGGGCGTACCTGCTTCTTCTTCCTGGCGACGTTCCAGATCCTCCAGCACAGGTTCTCCAGCCTGTTGTTCCGCTCCTGGCTGTTCCGCATCGCCACCACCTGCGGCGGCCGGCGGCCGATCGAAGGAAGCAACCGATGAAGAAACGATTCGATCGATCAATCGATCCACAGCAAGCTAGAGCTCAGATCGTCCGGCCGGCCGACCGTCCGGCGAGACGTAGTTACCTTGGTCCATGTCTTGTGGAGGTCGCGGTCGTCGAAGCGGCTGACGACCTCCTCGACAAAGTACCTCGTCGGGCTGTACGTCGCCACCGCCGCCCCCGCCCCCGCCGCCGCGTCGTCCGCCAGCAGCCGCGGCAGCGCCGGCAGCGCCGCCCCCTGCCCGCGCAGCTTCACGCCCGCGTCAAGGATCGCCTCCAGGTACCCGTTGATCCACTCGTTCCCCGCTGCCATCTCTCCGCCCTCCCTCCTCCTCCCTGCCGGCCGCCGCACCAAAAAAAAAACGAACTTTTAATTCCTTATATACCTATATATGCAGATGCGTCGTCGAGGGGGGGAGAGAGTGCGGCCATTATATCCTCGAGCAGGTCTGCAATTATATTTCATCTAAATTTCACAATTTTTCCTTCTTCTCTTTATTGTTGATATCTTTTGGGAGAGAATATATATTAGTATTGATTTCTATTTTTTCAGGCTTTGGAATTCTACGGCGGTTATGATCTGAGCTATCTATCTAAAATCTATCACTTGGAGGGATGGGAGGAGAGGAATAAAGCGAAAAAGAGACGGGAGAATATATTTTTGTGTACGTAGACAGCATACGTGGCACGAACTAGTAGCAGCTTGGAGATTACGCGCGGCGCCATTGGAGCAACTAGCTGCTAGCTGCGTGCATGGCATTGGCTTTGGCAATTTGGCACACGCGCACGTACCAATCCAGGATATCATGCATGTGCAGTTGTATATGCCCTGGCATATGCCATGTTCCTTTTCTCGAGTGCGTGTAATTAGGTTTTTACAATGATTTGTTAGGTTAACAGGTTACTGGGTTGGCTGTTGAGTTGGTGTGTTGTATTGTCACCGAAAGAGGCTTGTGTTGTCAGCAATTTTAGTCTTAACTCGAAAAAGGCTATGGGTAGCTTATAAGGTGGAGTAGTTATTTTTTTAGTGGACCGATTCTGTAGGATGTGACAGTGTTCTCCGCTTGTAAGTTTGTGTCGGATGTATACGAACGTCCGAACGTGGGTCTGAGGCTAGTATGGAACGCCCTTACGTAGAAGCTAAGGCATGACATGCTAACAATTGGTATCAGAGCGAGTCACCGCTATGTCTACTTGGGGCTTTCCAAGGAGATAGGGTGTTAGGTTATTGGACCGTTGAGTATCCATTCTCCTAAGCTATGTCGGATATGTATAAACGTCCCAACATAGATCGAGGTGAGTGTGGGCCGACATTGCATGGAAACATCTCCACTTGTAAGTTATATCAGATATGTATGAACGTCCTAACGTGGATCGATGACAGTATGGGTCGACATTGTGCAGAAACTAAGACGACGCTAATTAACACAATTACACGTGGATTTTCATAATCTAGCTAGCTAGCGCGCTACGGGAGAATACTTATTTGTCGAGTGCCCGGGGCACTCGGCGAAGCCTCTTTTCCACTCGGTGAAGGCTTCGTTGAGTGCCACACTCGACGAACCTCACTCGGCACTCGCTACAGGAGAATACTTGTTAATGATCTCATATGAAATAATGGGTATTTTAGATTTACCAAGTGTTTTATTAATACACTCGGCAAAGCCGACAACTTGGACACGTGGCACAAATGTTTGCCGAGTATCAGGTTTGACACGTTAGTGCGCCGTGCCATGTGAAATCGTTATAAATAGGTTTGAACGGTGCTTGATTACAAGTTCAAAACTAATTAAATTCGCTATCTCTCTCCGCATGATCTTCTACTCTTCTAGCAAGGAGGTAATTAAGTAATCGATCATTAACAAGAACTCTAACTCTAGCGCGAGGTGTAGCATTCGTTATATCACAAGGAAATATCAAATAAATATATTATTAAAATATATTTAATGGTCAGTCTAATAAAACCGATTTGGTATATTTTAAAAAAATGATCAACAATATGTAATGAAAGGAGCAATAATTAATAAGTGATAATTGAAATTGCCCGTTTAAGCCTCGTTTGGTACGGTTATATATATATATATATATGTTATTATACACCATGGGTATAGAATAATTATTCTACTGAAAAATCTACTACTGAGAAAAAATAGTACTCAATTGCTATTCTACTGAAAAAATCTACTATTAAAAGTGATCGGTGTAGAATAACTATTCTACACATGTGATGTAGAATAGTATTTCCATATATATATATATATATATATATATATATGTAGTTAGATATACCTAATACCAAAGAAATCATGGATCGATAGTTACGGATGAATTAAGTATATTTGGTTAAACAATCTAATTTTAAGTTTAGACAAAAAAATAAAATATCAAACAATTTTATTATTCCAAACAAACTTTAGATTCAGTATAAATCTCTGAGTTAAAGTTATATCAAACATAACTCTTAAGATGTGTTTGGTTGAGTTATAGATTCTTAAAAAAATTGTTGTAAGTTGTGAGCTATAAAAAAACTGAGAAGTTGTTTGATTGGAGTAGCTGTGGATTTATATTTTAGTAGCTCACGATGGTTGGTTATATTAATAATATATAATTTTGCACGTAAATCACTATAATCATGAAATTTCATGATTTTGATACTAAATTATATATTTTTGAATTAAAATGATACATTTTTACTAAAAATTCACATGAACCATTAAATTCTAATTAATGACATAGTGGATAATTTTCGTTCAAAGTCGAAAGTTTATGATTTCTAGCTTTCAATTTATACTACTAAAAAGATGACGTAGCTCTTGAAAAAACTGGTTGGCCGAAGACACGTTTGGTTCAGCTGATCGGAAAAGCTGATTGATGCGTGTCCCGCGGATGGCAATTGCATGCTAATGACGCCCATCTGGTTAATTGTTAGTAATGCCAATATCACTAACAGCGAGATGTTTGGAAGCGTGTCGTCCGGGCCCTGCCATGCATGATATGCATATGCTATTGTACTTCAAAGTATGTTTTTCAACCCCCTTCTTGGCTCAGAAATAAGGATATATATTTTAGGGGCGAATGCTAACATGGTAAATCCATGACACGTTAAATTTCGATAAAAATTACTCCCGTGTGAAAAACTATGCGACTTGTGAACATGTCTCGACGATACTCGGCGAAGTCACCATCAACACGTCTTGGCGAAGTCAACAACATAAATATTATTAAAAAATATATTTATATTGTTGACTTTATTTTTAGTACTTATACAATATAGTTTTATAATTTCAAACCGTGAAGTCGTTTTTTTTTACCGAGTGCCACTACCGGAGAACCTTTGTTCGCCGAGTGCCACAAGCACTCGGCGAAGCCTTGTTTACACTCGGCAAAGGCTTCGCCGAGTGTTGCACTCGGCGAATGACGCACGGCAAAAAATTTCTCGGCGAACAACACTTCGCCGAGTGTAAAATTTCGGGCACTCGGCGAACATGTATTGCCGAGTGTAAAAGTTGGCACTCGGCGAAAAAGAGGGGCAAACAGAATGGTTTTGTTTAACGGTTGGTTTGCCGAGTGCCAAAAGAAAGCACTCGGCAAAGATTTTAGTGTAAAATAAAAAAAAGTTGTGCGCGCCACGGGCGCGGGCGTGGCCACGGCGCGGGCGCGGCGTGGGCACAGGCGACGGCGCGGGCGCGGACGGCCATGGCGGCGGGCTGCGGCGGCGGGGCGGGGCGGCCAGGGGCGGCGGGGTGGAGGCCGTGGCGGCGGGGAGGGGCGGCCAGGGGCGGCGGGGTGGAGGCCATGGCGGCGAGGCGGGGCGACCAGGGGCGGCGGGGCGGAGGCCATGGCGGCGGGGCGGGGCGACCAGTGGCGGCGGGGCGGGGCGGCCAGGGGCGGCTGGGCGGGGCGTCCAGTGGCGGTGGGGCGGGGCGTGGGCACAAGCGACGGCGCGGGCGCGGACGGCCGTGGCGGCGGGGCGGGGCATCCAGTGGCGGCGGGGCGGGGCTTCCAGGGGCGGCGGGGCGGAGGCAGTGGCGGCGGGGCGGGGCGGCGGGCCGGGGCGGCGGGGCCGGGGCGGCGGCGGCCGGCAGCCGGCGAGGAAGGAGCCCGCCGGGAGCTCGGTGGCTGGGGGAGAGGGCGTCGGTGGGAGGGAAGAGATAGAGGAGAGTGGAGGGAGAAGGAAAGGAGGGGTGGATTTTAAAAGAAATTTGTTGAAATTTTTGAAAAAAAGTGCGCCAATTTTGAAATTTGGCTGAAAATTTGTGCGGGAAAGTTTTTTTTTGGTTTGCCGAGTGTTGCACTCGGCAAACCCAAAATCTTTGCCGAGTGCCTCAAATTTGGCACTCGGCAAAGAGTTTTTTTATTTTTTTATTTTTGTTTAATTTGTTTTACAATATTTTCCTCGATAGAAATTATAAAATTATATTGTATAAGGACTAAAAATAAACTGAACAACATAAATATGATTTTTTAATAATATTTTGTTTATTATTTCATGCAATTGCAGTTCAAATTTAATCTATTTTGTGTAAATTCTAGAAAAATATTTAATAATTTAAAAATAACAAATTGAACCAAAAAATTGTGGAATTTTTACATGAGATAATATGTGTTGTGTTTTTATTATAGAAAATAATTCAAGTATAAAAAATAATTTAGCCATCAAACTTTTTTCAAACCTATCACATTTCTTCTCTAAACCCTAATTAATCCTCTAGTAATCTCCTATTTCTAAACACTATACGTGATAATTTTCTCGAAACATTTTTAATTTTTTATCATAGACTCTATGCATCATATAATAACACCATGACAAGTATAATGTTTTTTAGAGTTAATTTGATTTTTTTATAATTAAAAACTATTAAGCTTCACGTTGTCGAACGAGTGTCGCACCCTAAATTATTCAAAATTTCTTTCAATGCAGTTGATAAGAACTCTAAATAGACTTAAAAACATGAATATGATTTTTTTATAAATTTTTGTTTATTATTTGAGGCACTTGTAGTTCAAATTTTACCTATTTCAATTTATATTCTAGAAACATTCTTAATAATTTAAAAATAACAAACTGAATCAAAAAAATATGTAATTTTTACATGAGATAATATGTGTTGTGTTTTTATTGTAGAAAAAATTTCAAGTACAAAAAATAATTTACCTATCAAACTTCTTTCAAACCTATCTCATTTCTTTTCTAAACCCTAATCACTTATCTCATAATCTACGATTTCTAAACACTCTACGTGATAATTTTCTCGAAATATTTTTTAATTTTTATCACAGCATCTATGTATCATATAATAACACCATGACAACTCTCATGTTTTTTAGAATTTATTTGATTTTTTTATAATTAAAAACTATTAAGCTTCACGTTGTTGAACGAGCGTCACACCCTAAATTGTTCAAAATTTCTTTTAATTCAGTTTATAAGAACCATAAATAGACTTTAAAACATGAATATGATTTTTCCATAATTTTTGGTTTATTATTTTAGGCACTTGTAGTTCAAATTTCACCTATTTCAATTTAAATCCTAGAAATATAATTAATGAATAAAAATAGCTAAATGACTTAAAAAAATATGAAATTTTTACAATGGATCATATATGTTGTATTGTGAGTGCAGAAAAAAATTCAAGTTAAAAAGAAATTGCAAATACCACGTAGAGTTGAAACATGGTTTCACATAAAATAATAAAAAAATTATTTGCCGAGTGTTTTTTGAAAAACACTCGGCAAACCAAGTGTCTTTGCCGAGTGTTTTTCAAAAAACACTCGGCAAACCCCCAAAAAAAATTTTTTTTTTGCCGCACGGGCACGCCGCCGTAACGTCCGTTAGTATCGAGGCTTTGCCGAGTGTATTTTTAAAAAACACTCGGCAAACATTTAATTTACCGAGTATTTTTTGTTTGCCGAGTGTTTTTTAAAAAACACTCGACAAACACATCTTTGCCGAGTGCCCGAGATATTGCACTCGGCAAACTCTAGGGCACTCGGCAAACTCGTTGTTTCCGGTAGTGTGCTATTTTTGGCACTCGGCGAAGGGTTCGCCGAGTGCCCGATAAAAAACACTCGGCGAACCCGCCTTCGCCAAGAGGATGTTTGTCGTGTCTTTTTGTCGAGTGCAACCCTTGGTGAAATTTTCGCCGAGAGCTTTTAAGGCTTTGCCGAGTGCATGTTGCACTCGGCAAAAGATGTTTCTCCCGTAGTGATGTTTTACACTCGGCGAACTCCTTATTATTCTTCATTGATAGTGGATTCATCGAGTATGATCCTTGACGACAAATAAATTTTTTCCCGTAGTGCTTCCATTATAAGAAGATAATTTATTTCCAATGAAAAGCTGAATTCTACGTATTAAGTTCAAATCATTTTTTATTTTGGGGGGAAAATACTTTAGCGATGCTGGTAAGTTACAACTAGGTTAAAACCTATTTTTTATGTCATCCAACCTTGCACAAAAAAAACAAGACATTGTAAAACAGTATAGCCGCTATAGCTCGACAATAATTATTCAGATAATTTACAAGATTGAAACTATATATAGTTGTAAGGGTATGAGAGTATCTCATGCTACTCTTAAATTGAACATAACAAGCTCTCCTTTAGTGCATGTGAATGTACCATATATTGTTGATTATAATTTTTGCTTAAATTTTCTATAATTTTTTCGTTTGGCACTTACTCCCTCAGTCCAGTTTTGATATATGTATAATGGTCCAACACTAAAACTAAAAAATATCTCTAAATTCTGCACATCCAAAAATCTAATAAAAAATATTACTGGTTTTTTGGGCATGCATAGAATAGTGTGCATGCACGTATAATTCAAATATTTATACATCCTTTGATAAGTTGATGAACTAATAGACGAATTAAATTAAGTTCAATTCTTTATTTTTCGTTATTCATGTATCAAAATTGGACGGAGGGAGTAATTTGCTTCTGCTTTAAATATTCCAAATGGGATCTTAATTGCGTTTCTTACTTCTCTACACTAACTACACTTAGTGCATATAGAAAATTGAGATGTGGCATATGTAATTAGACTATCTACACATTGCCCTGTAATCACATATAATTTGTAGATTGCTTTTTATTAGCAAAAATATATCCATAAAACGATTTTTTCCCAAAATAATATTTTTTAAAAGAAAATTTCAAATCTGTATGGCGGTTTTGAAGAATTATAAAAATGGATACCAGTCGGTACTTAAAGTGCCGACTAGTGTCACGTCAGCTCCAGTCGGTACTTCAAGTGCCAATTGGATGCTGCCCCCTATCAGATTCTGCCACGTCAGCTCTAGTGCCGACTGGAGCTGACATGGCATCGAATCGGCACTTCAAGTGCCGACCGATTAGAGCTGATGTGGCACCAGTCGACACTTCAAGTACCGACCGGAGCTGACATGGCATCCAGTCGGCACTTCAAGTGCCGACCGGTACCTACTTCTGCAATTTTTCAAAATCGTCATACAAATTTGAAATTTTGTTTAAAAAATATTATTTAAAAAAATCTCCATAAAACATCACTTAGTACAACTTATTTTGGATGCAAATTTCCAACATCTTCCTCCTTGGGTTCTAAAATCTTATTGTACTATCTGATCACCCACACAATAATAAGTAATATTTCTGCATGTGTCTTTTATTAAAAAAATACCTCCACATGGTAAAGAAAACTTGTGAGAAACCAAGGGTTGGTTTCGGTATTTTGTGATGAGTGATTGACAGGCTTTTTACCCTCTGTTCGAAGGGTACCTCCGAAGGGGCTTCGGAGGTGATACCTCCGAAGGGTGTTCGGAGGTTGGACCTCCGAAGTGTGTTCGGAGGTGGTTTCACCGAAGTGTGTTCGGTGTTTGCTTGCTGCAGCTGTGTAGCGGAGTGTGCTTGTCGGAGGGGTCCGACAGTACGCGATGACTGGGTTCGTACCGAAGGCTTCGGTACTTTGGGCGGTACACCGGAGTGTGTGCCGGAGGTTGCTAACCCAGAGAGGTCTCCGGAGTACTGGATACACTTGTTTGCTTGTCGGTGGTGCGCAGGGACTTCGGAAGCGACGGACAAGGTTCGAGCCAGGTGAACCTGGGTTAAGCGGGAGGCTTGATGCCAGGGGAGCGGGGAGCTCCGTCACGGTGGCTGCGAAGGTGGTCCGGGTCGGTCCTCGGGTCGAGGCGCGCCAGGTGAAGGCAGAGAGTGCGGAGCGTGGCTCCGGCTGAAGGTACTCCGAGACAAAGTCCTCGGAGGCGAGGCACTTCGAAGCTACTCCGGATGGAGTGACTTCGGAGTTGGTGGATCAAGTCCTCTGCAGAGGCAAGGGTTCGAAGTGTGCTCCGGAGGGAGACACTCGAAGGTGCCCGACGAAGGTCTCAGAAGTCGAGGCGCATCGAAGGCATGGTCCGGGTGAGGCTCGTCGAGGAGTGTGCTCGGAGTGAGACACTGCGACGAAGTGCTCATGGAATGCTTCATGCGAAGGCATTGGACGAAGGAGGGACTTCGAAGGGTGGTACTCCGAAGGTGGGGCTTCGGAGTGTGAAGGGCTTCGAAGCGAGGCTAGCTTCGGAGTGAGGATGACTTGTGGTACTTCGGCCTGCATGGCTTCGGTACACGGACGGACGGAGTTCGAGCTGGGAGTAGCTGCGAAGCCGTGGTGGTCCACTCCGGAGGTGTTGGTGCGAAGGCCCAAGGAGCTTTGACGGCTTCGGCTCAAAACCGTCAGTGTATCGGAGACTATCTTCGGTGGAGCGAAGGCCAACAGGCTCAAGGCTTCTCACCGAAGCTACCGCACCCTCGCGTGCGATGGGAGGCTGCAGAAAGTCAATGACTGCAAAAGCTGACACTGTCTGTTCTGTAAAAGGCTGACACTGTCCCCTCTGCAGCTGACAGAGAAGCCTCCAGAATAAATGTGGACTACCTTTTGTACCCCTTAGTTCTGTAGAGACAAATCTTTTGTAAACCCTAGGGGTAGTGTAGTCAATTCCTTTGGGTGAACTGTGGGCTATAAATATGGGGGCTCGGTAGGTAACATTTAACACTTTGAGCATTTACTGTTGAGCTCCTGTAGCCACACTTCGATTGCAATACATCCAGAGAGTTCATTTTTCTGTGTTCCTTGTTCAAGCGGCGAAGCCCTGTTTTCCTGTGCTTTTTGCTTGAGCTCGCTTTGCATACCTCGCCTGTAGTAGTGCACCGAAGCCTGTTGAGGCGAAGGTTGTTTTTCGTGCGAAGTGTGTTTTGTCAGTGTGCCTTTGCTCTGTGTAACAGGAGGCCTGACCTCGCTGCTTACTAGCGAAGCCCTGATTGTTGCCCGTTTTGCTTCTTGTGTCGAAGCCCTTAGCGTAGTCTGTTTGTGTGCGTGTAGACCTTTGTGTACGAAGCCCAGCACCAGTTGCTGCTGCCAAGTACTTGGTCGAAGTCCTCAGAGGGCTGTCCACTCTTGCGAAGGGTGAAATGCGAAGCCTGCTCGAAGCACCCCGTGTGCGGAGCCTGCACTGACTTAGCAGAGTAGATTTCTGAGGGTTGTAAGTGGAGCGAAGTCTTCTTGGCTTCGAACTTTTGCTCCTGCGAAGCCTGTGTTCGGAGTTGTCGAAGTACCTCCGAACCAGACCTTCGAAGGTAGTGTTCGAAGCCTGTTCCGCAGAAGACAGGATTAAAATCGAAGGCTGTTTTTAGCCTGAAATTTTAAAAAGCTCCCATTCACCCCCCCTCTGGTCGCCGTTTCCGGTCCAACAATTGGTATCAGAGCGGGTTAAGATCACCAGTTGACCTTAACTGGTTTTGTGATCTGTTGGCGACATGGATAGAGGCAGTAAAATTCCTCTGTTCGATGGGACAGACTTTGCATACTGGAAGGTGCGCATGGAGGCTTACTTATTAAGCCAAGGAAATGCAATTTGGGAGATTGTGGACTCACAATACTCCATCCCTGAGACTCGCACCTCTCAGACTGAGAAGGATCAGTATATTGCCAATTCCAAGGCAAGAAACATATTGTTCATCGGTTTGAGTAGAAGTGAGTTCGATAGGGTGCAGCACCTTAGGACTGCTAGGGAAATTTGGACAACACTCACTGTCTTTCATGAGGGCTCTGCTCAGATTAAGGCCAGGCGCCAAAGCACCTACAATCAACAGTATCAGCTGTTTGTGCAGGCACCTGGTGAATCTGTAGATGCCATGTTTTCTCGCTTTGACGCAATAATGAGTAACTTGCGATCCAACGGGACGCTTGCTTACAGTGATCATGATAGGGCTATCAAGCTTCTCTATGCTCTTGACCGTAGCATATGGGAAGTGAAGATATCCAGCATTGAGGAGTCCACAGGCTATGACACTCTAACCTGTGATGAACTCTTTAGCAAGCTGAAGTCCACAGAGATTGCCAAGGCATCTCTTGCAGTGCACAGAAGCTTCTTGCCACAACTGTTGGCATTGGTTTCTAGCACTAGCCGTGGCACCACTGCAGAACCAAGCACATCAGGCACTTGTGTTCTTGCAGATGGTTTTGCTTTGTCCTCCCTGGTCTCCGTCACGAAGGAGCAGGTGGACACTCTAGCTGATGATGAGCTTGCTCTCATTACCCGGAGGTTCACCTGTTTTCATCATGAGAGACGGGATCAGAGGAGAAGTGGTTTTAGTGGCTGCTATGAATGTGACGACACCTCTCACATTAAGGCCAATTGCCCCAAGGTCAAGAAGAGAGATGAGAGTGAGCGCCCCAAATACCACAAAAAGGAGAGGAAGCCTTTTGTGAAGGGCAAGCGCGGCAAGATGGCTAAGAAAGTAGCCAAGGCCGCTTCCAGAGCCTTTGTTGCTGCTCTCAGCGACATCGACACTTCCTCAACTGAGGAGTCGAGCTCTGAGGAGGAGGAGTCCCCAAGGAAGGAGGACAAGAAGGACAAGAAGGGACGAGACTTCACCGGCCTTTGCTTCATGGCCGACAGCGATCACAGCGGCGATGAGCTTGACTCATCTGAGGTAAACCTATCATCTGACCAGCTTCTAATTAAATTAGATGAGCTGAATGAAGTAGTGCTTGGTCAGGATAGATTACTTGTGCAAGCCGCTAGAGAAAGAAAAGTCCTTAGACTTAGGCTAGAAATATTTCTACTGAATATGCCATGCTTAAGTCTAAATTTGATGATGCTGAATGTGAATCTTGTTCTGTTGTCATGAGTGAGCTTGCTCAGCTGCGTTCTGTACATGCTCAAACTCTTTCTGAGCTTGAGACTGCACAGAAGCAGCTTTTGGAGGTGGATTCTAGACCTCATGATATTATTGATTGCATGAACTGCTCTTTATTACGCGATAGCATTAATTTACGTGATAAGCATGTTCATGATCTAGAGGCTAGATTGGAGAGAGCCGGTTGTTCTAAGGATGTGCAACCTGTTTGCGACACTTGCATTACCCTTAAGGACCAGCTAGGCACTGTTAGAGAGAGAGCTGAGAACCTCATGTCAGAAAATGAATACCTTGTTTCCGTGGTAAACAAATGCACTGAGGGAAAATGTAGGATGGATTTGCTCTTAGCCAAGACCAAGATGTGTGCTAACAGAGCAGGGGTAGCTCTAGGTTTGGGTTTTGAGAGGATACCTTCAGTTAGTGAAAACAAAACTGTTTTTACCTCTCCCACCACCCTAGAGAAAGAGAGAGCTCTGTTAGACACCCCATTAGCCAAAAAGCCTACCCATCCACAAAAGAAAACCACTTCTCCTGCCAAGAAAAATCCTCCCAAGAAAACCACTCAGAGGAAACCCAAGGAGCCTGTGAGAGTTGCTCCTGTGACCCATGAGAGTGCCCCCAGGAGAGTGTTCATTGTTCCTATTGTCAGCGGGCGGGTCATTTGGTTGGGTTCTGTTTTCGTCGCATCAAGGATGAGCGACGCGCACAGGCGATGAGTTACCAGGACATGCATTACCCATCTTTAGGTATGCATGAGTCTGAGTTTTACTATCGTCCTGCTTTTGAGGCTCCTCGTGCTTCTCGGAGAGGTTTTGCTCCTCGAGGTCTTCACCATGTTCCATATGGTGGTAGACCTCGGGGTAGCAGATTTGTACCTCGTCAGAGTAGGAGACCTCGACATGTTGTTCTTTCACAGCATGTAGGTAGACCTCGCACTTTGCATCATTCTGATTATTATGTGCGTAGACCGTCTGCTTTTACTGTGCCTACTGCTCGTGTCACTCAGTGCTGGATGCCTCGCCATTATTTTACTCACCCCAGCACTGAGCGATCGAGACGTTCTCATCATGTGTAGGCGACAGATCGAGGCTTGGAGGGCACGTGGATCATGGACTCCGGTTGTTCGCGCCACATGACCGGAGATGCAGCATGGTTCTCCAGCCTCACCACAACCAAGCAAAGGGAACATATCACCTTCGGAAACAATCGAAGGAGTAGAGTGAAAGGTAAAGGTGTGGTAAGAATTAATTCGAATTTCACTCTCAAAGATGTTGCTTTGGTTGAAAACCTGGGATACAATTTGCTGTCTGTATCTCAGTTGCTTGATGAGGGCTTCGAAGTGCGATTTCATCGCGATACTTCGCAAGTGCTCAATTCTGATGGCGTTGTAGTGTGTAAGATCTTTAGGGTTGGGAGAGTTTTTGGAGCTGATTTTTCAGAGTCATCTGGTTCTTCTCAATGTCTTTTTGCACATTCGACTTCTGAGCTTTGGAAGTGGCATAGGAGACTAGGGCATATGAGCTTTGAATTGCTCGCTCGTCTGAGCGCCCTAGGTTTGATCCGAAGATTGCCCAAGCTCAAGTTTGAGAAGAATTTGGTTTGCGCTCCTTGTCGACATGGTAAAATGATTGCTGCTTCGCATTCGCCAGTCACCACAGTGATGACTGAACAACCCGGAGAACTTCTCCATATGGACACTGTAGGTCCTTCTCGGGTTAGTTCTTTAGGCGGCAAGTGGTATGTTTTAGTTATTGTCGACGATTTCTCTCGCTACTCTTGGGTCTTCTTTCTTGCCAGCAAGGATGAAGTGTTTTCACACTTTCGGAGCTTGGCTTTGAGACTTTTCACTGAACTCCCAGGTGCATTGAAATTCATTCGAAGTGATAATGGCACCGAGTTCAAAAATAGTCTCTTTGTTGACTTTTGCATGGAGCATGGCATAGAACATCAATTCTCTGCTCCGTGGGTTCCTCAACAGAACGGTGTTGTTGAGAGAAAGAACCGCACTTTGGTTGAGATGGCTAGGACGATGCTTGATGAGCATAGGACTCCTAGAAAATTCTGGGCTGAGGCCATGAACATGCTTGCTACATCTCAAACCGTATTTTCTTGCGCTCAATTTTAAATTTGACATCTTATAAGCTGCGTTTTGGGAGACAGCCCAAGGTTACTCATCTTCGAGTTTTTGGCTGTCGCTGCTTTATCCTAAAACGTGGTAACTTGGATAAATTTGAGTCGTGATCTTCTGACGGGATCTTTTTGGGTTATACTACTCATGGTCATTCTTATCGTGTTTATAATTTGGAAACTAACACTATCATCGAGTCATGTGATGTGACTTTTGATGAATCTACCCCCTCTGTTAGTTCTGCTTTTGAACAGGCAAATGAACACGACATGGAACAGACCTTGTTCGAAGAAGAAGATCCCGGAGAATTCGAGGATGAACCACTACTACCCTCGACGTCGACCCCCGAAGCTGACCCCGCTTCTACTACTTCGGCATGAGGTCCCGAAGCGACTACCTCAACATCGGTCATCTTGGACCACTCCAACGCACAAGTTGAGGGGGAGACTGCATCCCGCCGCGAGGCTCCACATCATGTACAAAGGATGCACCCTCCCGAGCAGATCATTGGTGAGCTTGATCAAAGGGTAACTCGTTCACATGCTCATTTCACTAATGCTGCTTTTGTTGCTTCTTTCGAGCCCTTAGATGTTAGTCATGCACTTTCTGATTCTAGTTGGATCAATGCCATGCATGAGGAACTTGAAAATTTTGAGAGAAACCAAGTCTGGACTTTAGTTGATCCTCCACCAAATGTTCATTTCATTGGAACAAAATGGATTTTCAAAAATAAACAAGGGGAGGATGGGACAATTGTTAGAAACAAGGCTAGACTTGTAGCTCAGGGCTTTTCACAACTAGAAGGGATTGATTTTACTGAAACTTTTGCACATGTTGCTCGCCTTGAGGCCATTAGGATTTTGCTTGCCTTTGTGACATCCCGGGGATTCAAACTCTATCAAATGGATGTCAAAAGTGCTTTTCTTAATGGCTTCATAGGTGAATATGTTTATGTAAAACAACCCCTGGTTTTGAAAACCCCAAGTACCCACATAAAGTCCTTAAACTTCATAAGGCTCTTTATGGAC
This sequence comes from Zizania palustris, assembly GCA_019279435.1. NCBI lineage: Eukaryota > Viridiplantae > Streptophyta > Magnoliopsida > Poales > Poaceae > Zizania > Zizania palustris. The sequence goes on along the minus strand of JAAALK010000081.1, from coordinate 24,686,008 downwards.
TCAAGCAGGCCCCTCGGGCATGGTATGATAGACTTAAGTCTTTTCTGCTTGAGCGAGGGTATTTGATGGGCTCTGTTGATAAAACTTTGTTTACTCTCAAGCATGGCAAAGATTTCCTCCTAGTGCAGATTTATGTGGATGATATCATCTTTGGTGGCTCTTCTCATGCTTTGGTTGCCGAGTTTGCAGATACCATGAGCAGGGAATTTGAAATGTCGATGATGAGTGAACTCACCTTCTTCCTTGGTTTGCAAATCAAGCAAAGCAAACAAGGTACTTTTGTCCACCAGACAAAGTACACCAAGGACCTGCTCAAGAAGTTTGACATGTCCGATGCGAAGCCCCTCGCCACTCCAATGGCTACATCTGTAGCATTGGACCCTGACGAAGATGGAGAAGCCGTAGATCAGAAGGAGTTCCGGAGCATGATCGGCTCCCTTCTCTACTTGACTGCCACGAGGCCGGACATACACTTCGCAGTGTGTCTGTGCGCTCATTTTCAGGCTTCACCACGAGCTTCGCACCGCCAAGCGGTTAAGCGCATTCTAAGGTATCTCAAATACACCCTTGAATTTGGCATATGGTATTCAGCGTCCTCTTCTTTATGTCTTCGAGGTTATTCCGATGCGGACTTTGCTGGGTGTAGAATTGATAGGAAGAGTACCTCTGGTACTTGTCATTTTCTGGGTACATCTCTGGTTTGCTGGTCTTCCCGCAAACAGTCTAGTGTTGCACAATCGACGGCTGAGGCCGAATATGTTGCTGCAGCTAGCTGTTGCTCTCAGATTTTGTGGATGGTTTCCACTTTGCGGGATTTCGGGTTAGATTATAAGAGTGTTCCACTTTTCTGTGATAACACTAGTGCTATTTGTATTGCAAACAACCCGGTTCAGCACTCCAGAACCAAACACATTGATGTACGGTATCACTTTCTCAGAGATCACAATGAGAAGGGTGATATTGAACTTCAATATGTTGATACCCAACACCAGCTTGCGACATTTTTACAAAACCCTCGATGCTTCTCGATTTGCTTACTTGCGTGGGGAACTCGGCATTTGTCACCCTTACGGCATTTTGTGAGGGGGAGCTGTTTTAGATGGATGTGCTTTTGCTAATTGTGCTGAAATTGCATTTATATATTTTGCACTTATATGCCTGCTTATAACTCATGAAATCATGTTAGCTCAGCTCTTTTTAATTCATCTAGAACATTCATGAGCATGATGTTTTATTTTCAAAGTCAAAATCATGCTCACTGCTTAGTCTTGAATCTAGCATGTTTAGGCAGGACTGCTTTAGCTATCTTTTATCTGCTTAACAGCGAGACATTGTTCATTGGATGCTAAAAATTGCAACTTGAAAACTGTTCTACATTTTCATGGATATTCATAAAGTACCAAATATTGGTTCACTTAGTTAAAATCAACAATTCCATGATTTGCATGCTTTTAAGAGAAAAGATCCAGGTGGGTTTGTTTGTCGCACTACTCTATTCTAGACTGCTTACCATTGCACATCGGTCTGAACTGGAATAGCGTAGTGTATGCCAAAATCTATGCCTTAAGCTTCTTATGGCTTTCATGCCTAGGCTTGGCCGGATTGGAAAGTATAAGGTGGACAAACAAATAACCCCTGGCACTAAGAAAAGAACAACAAAATTCTTTGATTATCAAGTTTGCTTTTCAAGCTTCATTTGAACTGGACTTGTCTGTCTAGAGTAGAAATTGACTAGCTTTGTGCAGTCCTTGCTCTTACTTGTCTAGTTTCTTTAACTAAGTGGTGATGCTTTTTATTTCAAAAATTGATCAAATCACATGCTTCATTTTGAGCTGAGCACATGATCATTGGTGTTATTGTTGGCATATTTTTGCTTCATATGTCTTTGCAATTCTGCTCATTTCGAAGCTTTGCATCTTTTCCATGCTCCTTGATGCTTGCATTGCCAAAGGGGGAGAAATTCCTCAAGGGGGAGAGACTTTGCTTCGTTCTCTGTCGCAAGAGGTATTTCCAAAGGGGGAGAAATCATAACATAAAGAGGCCTTTTTGTTTGCCAAAGGGGGATAAGGGATAATTTAACTCAGGGGGAGTTTTTATTGCCGAAGGGGCTTTTTACTCTTTTGAGAAAGGGGGAGGAAAATTCTTTTATCAAGTGACATGATTGGCTCTTTTCTGAGTTTTTATGGTCACTTGTGTGCTGAAAGTTTTTAAATTTTCTTAAACTTCGATTTGGTTGTCAATGCACTCATCAAGGGGGAGATTGAGAAACCAAGGGTTGGTTTCGGTGTTTTGTGATGAGTGATTGACAGGCTTTTTACCCTCTGTTCGAAGGGTACCTCCGAAGTGTGTTCGGAGGTGGTTTCACCGAAGTGTGTTCGGTGTTTGCTTGCTGCAGCTGTGTAGCGGAGTGTGCTTGTCGGAGGGGTCCGACAGTACGCGATGACTGGGTTCGTACCGAAGGCTTCGGTACTTTGGGCGGTACACCGGAGTGTGTGCCGGAGGTTGCTAACCCAGAGAGGTCTCCGGAGTACTGGATACACTTGTTTGCTTGTCGGTGGTGCGCAGGGACTTCGGAAGCGACGGACAAGGTTCGAGCCAGGTGAACCTGGGTTAAGCGGGAGGCTTGATGCCAGGGGAGCGGGGAGCTCCGTCACGGTGGCTGCGAAGGTGGTCCGGGTCGGTCCTCGGGTCGAGGCGCGCCAGGTGAAGGCAGAGAGTGCGGAGCGTGGCTCCGGCTGAAGGTACTCCGAGACAAAGTCCTCGGAGGCGAGGCACTTCGAAGCTACTCCGGATGGAGTGACTTCGGAGTTGGTGGATCAAGTCCTCTGCAGAGGCAAGGGTTCGAAGTGTGCTCCGGAGGGAGACACTCGAAGGTGCCCGACGAAGGTCTCAGAAGTCGAGGCGCATCGAAGGCATGGTCCGGGTGAGGCTCGTCGAGGAGTGTGCTCGGAGTGAGACACTGCGACGAAGTGCTCATGGAATGCTTCATGCGAAGGCATTGGACGAAGGAGGGACTTCGAAGGGTGGTACTCCGAAGGTGGGGCTTCGGAGTGTGAAGGGCTTCGAAGCGAGGCTAGCTTCGGAGTGAGGATGACTTGTGGTACTTCGGCCTGCATGGCTTCGGTACACGGACGGACGGAGTTCGAGCTGGGAGTAGCTGCGAAGCCGTGGTGGTCCACTCCGGAGGTGTTGGTGCGAAGGCCCAAGGAGCTTTGACGGCTTCGGCTCAAAACCGTCAGTGTATCGGAGACTATCTTCGGTGGAGCGAAGGCCAACAGGCTCAAGGCTTCTCACCGAAGCTACCGCACCCTCGCGTGCGATGGGAGGCTGCAGAAAGTCAATGACTGCAAAAGCTGACACTGTCTGTTCTGTAAAAGGCTGACACTGTCCCCTCTGCAGCTGACAGAGAAGCCTCCAGAATAAATGTGGACTACCTTTTGTACCCCTTAGTTCTGTAGAGACAAATCTTTTGTAAACCCTAGGGGTAGTGTAGTCAATTCCTTTGGGTGAACTGTGGGCTATAAATATGGGGGCTCGGTAGGTAACATTTAACACTTTGAGCATTTACTGTTGAGCTCCTGTAGCCACACTTCGATTGCAATACATCCAGAGAGTTCATTTTTCTGTGTTCCTTGTTCAAGCGGCGAAGCCCTGTTTTCCTGTGCTTTTTGCTTGAGCTCGCTTTGCATACCTCGCCTGTAGTAGTGCACCGAAGCCTGTTGAGGCGAAGGTTGTTTTTCGTGCGAAGTGTGTTTTGTCAGTGTGCCTTTGCTCTGTGTAACAGGATGCCTGACCTCGCTGCTTACTAGCGAAGCCCTGATTGTTGCCCGTTTTGCTTCTTGTGTCGAAGCCCTTAGCGTAGTCTGTTTGTGTGCGTGTAGACCTTTGTGTACGAAGCCCAGCACCAGTTGCTGCTGCCAAGTACTTGGTCGAAGTCCTCAGAGGGCTGTCCACTCTTGCGAAGGGTGAAATGCGAAGCCTGCTCGAAGCACCCCGTGTGCGGAGCCTGCACTGACTTAGCAGAGTAGATTTCTGAGGGTTGTAAGTGGAGCGAAGTCTTCTTGGCTTCGAACTTTTGCTCCTGCGAAGCCTGTGTTCGGAGTTGTCGAAGTACCTCCGAACCAGACCTTCGAAGGTAGTGTTCGAAGCCTGTTCCGCAGAAGACAGGATTAAAATCGAAGGCTGTTTTTAGCCTGAAATTTTAAAAAGCTCCCATTCACCCCCCCTCTGGTCGCCGTTTCCGGTCCAACAACTTGTTACCCTACAAATATAATAAAGTAAATGATAGCATCACAAAACAACAATTGTCCAGATTGTGTGGCACCAGCCAAGGTTTATGCTATCTATATTACTGTTCCAAAAAAATAAGGATAACTCTGCATAGATGACATAGACATCAACTTTGCCCCATATCATTGGCATCCACACACGCATATATGAATATATCTGCTTGTGTGTGTATATGTGTATGCCAAATTTCAAGGTAAATCAAATTAATAAGGTCAGTTTATTTTTTTAGATCGAACAGCTGAAATTAAAAGAATCGTTGATGTCTTATCCTGATGTAATGGACACAATTATAAGAAATCGATGTCTTATCTCCTAAGAGATAATATGTCACTTTATTTTTTCTAACCAATAGTTAAGAAGTAAGAGATCTACCGTAAAAGAATCCATATATGTGTATATTATTATTAGTTAGCTAATAATTAATTCACGTATGTTTGGATACTTTAGACTAATATTTAAAAAAAGAGTAAATGACTCTATTATCTCTCATTAGTTGACCTATGAATTAACAATTAATTTAGTAATTAGTTAAACTATTTAGAAAAACTAAGGCTATTAGCTACTAACAAATAGTTCATGGAATCTAAATGGAGCCATAGTTGTTGAGGATTATATGGTTGGAGAACAAAGGGGATCAATTATGTATGGAGTTGAGAGAATAAGCGGTAGGCATCAATTTCCTTGGGAGGCTGAATCAGGGGAGGTGATGGCACCAAACTTGGATATCTACTGGAATATACTTCCAGTGTTCATAGTAGTCTCAATCACTGACTTATCTCTTATGTAGCCCTATCATCTTTTGGCTTCTTTTCTCCCACAAGTTTCAAAGAACCAGAAATTGCCAAATATCCAAAATGTCAAAGGTGCAAATAAAATATTGACAAAAATATCGATTTAGGTTGCCTTTGACAGGACTTCAGCTTCAACTTTTTTGTTCTGTGAAACTGGAGGAATGAATCTTGCTGAAAGCGTTCCAGAAAAATAAATTAGAATAGTGAAGCAAGATCTAGCCAGCTCTAAGTGCTCCACTCTAGCTTCAGTGTGGATTTCAAAATCTAGAGCTCTACCAAACCATGCCATTAATATCAACAACGAGCAACTCCTATTAAAAAAACACATCAAAAGTGCAGATAAAAAATTTGCCAGGCATGCTTGTAATGTGCATCTGAAATCTTGCCACAGCTCCATTAGCATTGGATATCAGATCATCCAGAAAATCCTCAAATCGTGCAACTTTGCTGTTCCACCGTACACAATTACACGGTAAAGCAGGTACCTCACAAGGTGTCAGTGACACCGATCACCTATATCAATCTAACGAGTTGTAACACAATTGTTTGCAACCTTACAATCTACAGGTGAGAACCATCACATGCTACCTGAGGCAAAGCCATTTTCTTGCACTTCCTTCAGTTTGCAGAGATAATATATTACTCAATTCACTCGTACTTGTTTGGCAGATGAACAGTAATTGCTAATCACTAATTCAAGAACCACTTCTGGATGTCATATACCAACTCACTCTAGCGTGGGTCGCTGGGTCACCAGAGTAACTCTTGTTTAGATCATACCAAGTTTGTGACGAGAAAGAAACTTTATTGCGCTGCTTGCTGAGATTGTACAGAAGAGTTCTTTTTCCTGCCAAAGGTTATCCATTAGTGACAGCAGCTCAAGATGAAATACCTTAATTATATGGCAATAAATCAATGATGCATTACTTGAAGCTTGAGAGCAGCTCATCTGCAATATGTTGTGAGGAAGCACCACTTGTAAAGCCTAATTGAAACATCAATTGCTCCAAGCGCTTGAAATTTGTGAGGTAAAGATATCCAATCTAATAATGGAAACATCACCAACAATGTGAGTATTAGTCCTCTCAACAGAAACAGTGAGAGAATTAATTGCCTATTGAGGAGTACAACAAAAACTACATCTTAGATTTGAAACTTTTTCCAAAATAATTATTAATTGGTTCAGAGTAGAACATACCAGTGTCTCAAGTGAAGATGCTCGATTGTATACTGCAATTCCAGCACGTTTTCTGGTGCGGGTCTTACTGCTAACAATATTCCTTCCCCAACGAAGTATGTCCCTACAGAACATGATTTCTAAGAAACTTACAGTACATGTGAAGGGCGTGTCACAATGATCTCAAGCATTGGACAGATGAGAGTCAAAAAGTACAATATTTGTTCCCAGTATATATAAATTTCATAAAAGAATAACTTGTGGTCTACCACCAAAGGCAACTACTAGTCCTAGTCAGATGGATTTACACGACCTGAACACTAAAGTGCTAACACCCCTTAGAAGTTCAGTCATGATATGAATTATATCATTAATATATTTTTAAATTCAATATGGGACTAGAATTATTGTTTACCTTTCTTCTTGAGTTAGAAAATCTTCTCCGATAAGTTTGTTCAGCAAAAGGTCCTGAATTAAGGAAGAACATAAAAAAATAATGTAAACATATATGTGGTATACTGAATTTGTGATGTTACAAAGCAAGCCATTATGTAGCAAACATAACAGAAAAATAACAAAATATGCCATTAAAAAGAAGCATGAAGTAACTTATAGTAAACAATGTCTGGCAACATATACCAAAACCAGATGCAAAATCATAGATAATAAGACAAGCTGTATATTACAAACAAAATGACTAGCATATGAAGCATTTGGACTAACGATGCTGTTTAAATAGAAGCTGAAGAAGAGAAAAATCCAGACCTGTGATTCACATTTCACGACATCCATCACACGTTTGTTGTAGTCATTGATGCTTAGTGGTGGAAAGAAGAAGTGTCTCCGAGCATAAAGCTACAAGATTGAAGAGCATGGTCAGAATATCAGATCATCCTACAGAATACAGACCTGAAGTTGACAGTTAGGACGCATTACATGTCACCATCATATTTCTTACTCATTGATCAAATCAAATACAAATAAAAGTGACAACTAAGCTGAGCTACATGCAACATAAGTTGCATATTACAAATTTTCAGTGTAAAAATCATAACTGAGTGAAAACTAATTCTCACTTCATAAATGCAGTCCCCCAAATATGCCAAGGACGCGGCATTGTAGAGTGATCGGGGCTTCTTAACCTCCGGTGGAGGCGGCAACCACCACCTTTCAAAGCCCATACTTGTGGCCTTCTTTGGTACTATAAACCAAGCAACAATCTATCCATCAAATTCAGAGCTTTTCAGAGTACCAATTTTAATTCCACACTACTAACACTCACAACAGAGAAACAAACGAAAGAACAAACTAGCTCTCATGAAATGAAGTTAATAAGTGATATAGCAATCTGCTAATTTCCCCTCACACTCCCAGTGGCGCAAGCGCAATCATCCGGTTGCTGCTTGCATGCATACGATAATCCTCATCGGGTACTCGGTTGGGGAAGAGGAGAGGGGCGGTGCTATACCTTTGCCCTCGATGCCGCGGCGCGCGAAGAGGTCGGCGTGGGTGGGGGCAGGGGTGGCCGGCGGAGGAGGGGGAGGCGGGGGATTGGCCTTGGCCTTGGACGGCTTGGGCGCGGCGACGGTGGCGGCGCCAGGGTTCATGTCCCAGGCGGCGCGCACGCGGACGCGGACGCGGAGGCGGGGGTGGTGCGCCGCCACCAGGGTCGCCGAGACGGCGGCGGTGGCGGTGTTGGCCATGGCGGCGGCGGCAGCAGCAGCAGCAGCTCGCGCGGATACACCGGAATACTGGATAAGAGATCCTCCTCTCCTGAAGTAGATATTTTTTTCCTCTTTTTCTCCGTGGCCTGAAATGGGACCCACATGTCAGTCAGTACGAAGCCAGAAAAGAACTCCGTTTTTAACAAAGTCCTTCAATCCTAAATGAATTAAGATATGATAGAGTTAAACCAAACAAGAGATATTAATCGAGGTGTAAACACATGGATAATTTTCTTTTGTATTGAACAAAAAATATTATTAATATATTGAATTTCACAATGAGGATAATTCCTATATTACTAATGTTAGTGTCATATTAGTTGTAACCATGTATAGTCAACAGATATAGCTTATATGCCAATTATTTCTGTTGTGTCGATATTAAAGTGATTTATAAATTTGAGGGTCTTGCAGCACATAACTTTAATAAAAAAGATCCATTTTTTAAATTAAATTTTCAAATTTGTATGACAGTTTGAAAAAATTACAAAAAATGTATCGGTTGGCACTTGGTCAACCGACTGGTGCCACGTCAGCACAAGTCGGTTGTTCAAGTGTCGACTAGAGCGCGTCAACAGCTCTTTTCGTCAACCGGCGTCACGTCAGTAAAATCGGTCGTTTTCCTACTGACGTGGCATCATTAAACAGAAAAATGTCGTTGCGTGCCGAAGAGAGCCAATATGGCGTCTAGTTGGTACTTGGTCGGCCGACTGGTATCTATTTTTGTAATTTTTTTAAATTGTTATACAAATTTGAAATTTTATTTTAAAAAAACATTTCAAAAAAATCTACCTTTGAATATTTGTTCACTTGCGTTGAAAGACCTAAGTTGCAGTAAATTAATTAAAATTCACACCTACCACTACCAGTCCAAAATCAAGCGTTTTCACCGACCATACCCAACTCGTACCAAACTCACCAAAATGATTAATAGTTTCATATAACTATCGAAAACATTTCAATATTTCATACGGATTCATCGACGCAAGAACACCTAAAAACATCAGAAAATTACATCATAACTCATAAGGACTCTACTATATCGACCGCGCGCCACGCACGCCATGACGACGCTGACGGCGAGCACGCAGGCGCACAGGTACACACACACACGGTCGAACACCTTGCTAGCTGCTCCGGCGAGCTCAGATCAATAGGTCACTAGCTCTCGGCGATGAAGTCTGCCATGCGTATCATGAGGTCGCGGCCGTCGTCGAACTCGGGGAAGACGTAGAAGGCGTGGATGGCGTTCGGGTACTCCAACACCCTCACGTCCTTGCCCTTGCCCCGCAGCATCTCGCCGTACCGCCTCTGCCAGTCTTGCAGCGGGTCGTAGCCGCCGATGGCGAGAAGCACAGGCGGGAACGACGGGGAGTCGATGCCGGCGGAGGCGGCTGGGGAGGCGAAGTTGGCCGCTTCGTGGGTACGGTCCGCGCCGGGCGGGAGGAACGCGCGCCACATCCAGTCCGTGCGGGAGGTGGTCACGATGGGCGCGCCGTCGAGCCGGAGCTCGGAGTCCGTCCTCTCCTCGCCGCCAAAGAAGGGCTGGATGGCGACGAGGCCGGCGAGACGGACGTTCCTGAAGGTTGGGGTATCCGCGGCGTAGCGGCGCGTGACGTGGTGCGCGATATTGCCGCCGGCGCTGTCGCCGGCGAGGAAGCAGCGGGAAGCGTCGAGCGGGACGTCGGCGGGGTGTTTCTTGGGGTCATCGAGGAACCGGAGCGCGGCGATCCCGTCGTCGTAGGCCGCAGGGCACCGGTGCTCCGGCGCACGGCGGTAGTCGACGGACAGCACGGCCGCGGACGCGTACCGCGCGATGCGGCGGCACACCGCGTCGTACGCCGCGGACGCCGCAGAGAGGAACGCGAACCCGCCGCCGTGGAAGAAGACAATGACGGGGAGACGCCCCGCGCCCACGCCCACGCCCTCGGCCCGGCCGGGCGCAGGGTGGAAGAGCCGCGCGCGGAGACGGATCGCCGGGTCGAGGACGACGTCGCGAGAGGAGACCCCGCGGCACGGGGAGGAGAAGGCCGGGACGCGCGGGTCCAGCAGGGACAGCGCGCGGCGGTTTAGCGTGCCGTCTGCCCGGCGGGTGGCGTCGGTCGCCCAGTCGACTGCCTTGAGGGAGAGCCTCATGAGGCGGGACATCGGCGGCTTCGTCGTCTCCGGCATGGCCGTCGTGATCGACGGTGAGTCCAAGGCGTGCACAATTTTACAGACTGGACGCGTCACACTTAGGGTTGGCAACGGGTACCCGAAACCCGATTAGTTTTTACTCCGTGAGGGTACGGATCTGGGTCAATTTTTCGACCCGCGGGTCTGTTAATGGGCCGAAAGTTGAACCCATTGGGTTCGCGGGTTCGGGTCTAGGATTGTAGAACCCGAACCCGTAAACCCATGAGTTTTTTTACCCGGCCCAATAATTATACAGGCCTCTATTTTAGCCTTTGAGCCAATAATCCAGGCCAATACCTATATAACAGAGAATAGTCATCCCAAACCCTAAACCCAAACCTAGGCTATATAGAATTATGGTTGGTGACCAATGAAGCTATTTTTATCAGTTTTGCTAGTGTCGCGGGCTCTGTGCATGGCTCTGTGGAGCAGACTAGCAGTGCATGCTTATGCTAGTTAACGGGCACGGGTGACTCATGGGCGACCCGAGACCCGAACGGGCACGGGTCTGGGCTTAAAAACGAACCCGTGACGGGCATGGATTTTTTAACGGGTCTCATTTTAGTGTCGCGGGCACGGGTCTGGACGGGCAAAACCCGACGGGTCTGTGCTCGTTGCCAACCCTAGTCACACTCGAGCTGGAGAGCAGAGTAGGAGTGTGGACTGTGTGGTGTTTGCCAATTTCGTGGAGTTCTATTTTTCGTAGGCAACCCACAACAACTGAAACGAAATCCTCTGCAGTCGGCCAGAGAGAAGTCAGTTTCTCAGCGCCGTCTGATTTCGATCAGACGGGCACGTGATAGGGGCTTTGCACCGATGGGACCCACTTCGTAGGAGGCTTCGGAGAGAGCGAAGGGGACTCCGCACCGTCCGATCAAGATCGGACGGCTATGGAGCCCGACTGCTCTCTATAGTCAGTCCTCCGACCACAGAGAAGTCGCTCCCGCAACAACTATGGAAGGCTATTAAAAATTCGAGATTGGTATGACACCTTGAAAACAACACAATTCTACCAAAAGGTTGTGGCATTATCTAATTACATGATACAACATTGTTAGTTGTTTATAGATTTTTAGTTGTTAAAAGTGTAGGACACTGAATGCCACCGGAAGGAGTAGAGGTATAAAAGTAAACCGTGAGTCGTGTTATACTTTCTCTGACCTAACGCCCTAACTTCAGTAAATGTATTGTAGCTTGAAAATCACATCTAGGGAAGTTTTTTTTTTCACGTGGATATCACACTCCATGGTACTAGTTTAGATTCAATTTTACGCCCACAAGTTTGGGCACCCGTTTACTTTTAGGTCAGATATGGATTTAGATTTAAATTCGTAGGTATCTACGGGTTTACTTGATTAATTAAAATTACAAAGTCCATTTTATTTTCCATTTTTTCGTGATAATGTAATGTTGAGTGATTTCATTGTTTCAATCTATGTATTGATAATGTGATAATATCCTATTTATTGTGGATTTTAATTAGATTTATGTTGTAATGTAATTCATTTACTCATGTATAGTATAAACTAAACCTGTGGGTGTTAAGGTTTAGTTTTGAACTTATGATTTCATGAATTCAAATTTGTACGAGTTTTACTGGTTTGTTTTGCGAATAGATTTTTATCAAATCTTCAGAGTTCAGACTTGTTGTCATCCTGAATCGTCTCAACTGCTGGCTGCTGGATCGAGAGTAATGATAGATCGGTTTCTAGTTAGGTGGTTGTGGTTTCTTGGCACGACACAAGCCATGCGGCAGCCACTCCACACGTGTCCTTTGTCTAGAAATTATGGCTCACCGCTCTAGATCCATAGTCAAACATCAAGATTCAGAACTCTAAAATCAAACATCAGATTGTGAGTGGCGTCACTTGTGCTGCGTGCATTGACAAAGGCACCGTATAATCTACTTCTATTCAGGTGTTTACTCGCTAAGAGTATCTCCATTTTATTATAGTTCATATCACTTAAAACAGTAAGGTTTTTTTTGGGAACACAGTTTTTAGAAACTACAGTATTTCAAAACTACATTATATTATGTCCATGATAATACCATAGTTTATAATACCACAGTTTTGGAAAAAGTGTTTCATATCAAAGTTTTCAATAGTGGAGATTGAGTACAATATTTATAATACTACAGTTAATTTACAGAGGTTTCATATGAAATTGCCAAACATCTTTTAGTATATAATATTGTAGTATTGCTCAATACTACAGTATTGCTTCCAAAACTACAAAAAACCGTGTTCCCAAAAAGGCCTTAAGTATGGCTCAAAAAACATATTTATTGTACTTATTACTTGACTTGTTATATTAGATGTGAGGTAAGAACAATTGAAACGAAAACAAAAGGATGAGTTTTTAACCTTGCCTATAAAACAACTCAGAGGGTTGTTACGAGCACCAATTCTAAAAAATTCTATTCCCTAAATTTTAGAAATTATAACTAAAAAATTAGTTTTAACAAATACTCTAAAACACTAAAAATATATAAGGCACTAACTAAATATTTCTCCATCGGAATGAATCACATTCCCTATCTGTTCTGGTCCTATTTATCGATGATACAAGATATATAACCAAAGGAAAAAATGAAAGATTTCATAAGTAGGATCTACCTATCAATAATATTAAAAAAATATAAGGAATATGATATCGAGAGTTTGCTAGAGAATACTAAGATTTACAAGATTTATAGATTAAATTTTATTAAGAAGACTCTCTGTATGAGATTTTAGAGAAAAAATATCATCTCTCTTGAAGATGCTCTTAAGATTCATAATATCATATTCTCTATATTTTACTCTAGTATCATCGACAGGTGAACCCTACTTATTAAATATCCTCATTTTTTATTTATATCTCTTGTATCACTGGCAAGTGGGACCAAAGAGGATAGAGAATGAGAGTCACTCCCTATAAGTAGGGAAAACGCCTTATTTTTGAAAAATCTTTTAGATTATCTATTGAAGCTAATTTTTTAGTTACAATCTTAAAAGAGCATACATGTAATGCTTCTTTATATTTGTATCAATGATTTTTTGGTAAATTTGTGAAAAAAAGTCTACTTTACTCCCTGAAGTATTACCTCGTAGATGAATATTTCCCTAACTATAAAACAAGTCACTTAACCCTCCTAAACTGTTGTAAACCTGAGAAATAACCCCCCGCAATGGCTTAATGTGATGGCTCTGCTAACGTGGCGGTCCACGTAGGTGGTTCTGCTAACGTGGCAGTCCACGTGGCCGCACGCTAAAATCTTAACAATAAGATCCGTTTGTCAACAGGGTTAATTTTTTCTGTGCCATTACAATTTTTACGGTTTGCCTATATGTCATCAGTGTGTCAATGACAAATGGAGGCCACCACGGTCACTAACAGTGGCATGTAGGCAATTCTTGAAAATTATAATAGCATGTGAGTAATTTTCCCAAGTAAAATGGGAGAAGTGAGTAACTTCATGGTAATAGAAAGGGAAAATTACTCACATGTCATTATAATTTTCAGAAATTGCCTATATGCCACTGTCAGTGACTGTGGCGGCCCCCATATGTCAGTGACACATCGATGGTGAGAAACCAAGGGTTGGTTTCGGTGTTTTGTGATGAGTGATTGACTGGATTTTAACCTCTGTTCGAAGGGTACCTCCGGAGGGGCTTCGGAGGTGGTACCTCCGAAGGGTGTTCGGAGGTGTGTCACCGGAGTGTGTTCGGTGTTTGCTTGCTGCAGCTGTGCAGCGGAGTGTACCTGTCGGAGGGGTCCGACAGTACACGATGACAGGGTTCGTACCGATGGCTTCGGTACTTTGGGCGGTACACCGGAGTGTGTGCCGGAGGTTGCTAACCCGGAGAGGTCTCCGGAGTACTGGATACACTTGTTTGCTTGTCGGTGGTGCGCAGGGACTTCGGAGGCGACGGACAGGGTTCGAGCCAGGTGAACTTGGGTCAAGCGGGTGGTTTGATGCCAAGGGAGCGGGGAGCTCCGTCACGGTGGCTGCGAAGGTGGTCCGGGTCGGTCCTCGGGTCGAGTCGCGCCAGGTGAAGGCAGAGAGTGCGGAGTGTGGCTCCGGCTGAAGGTACTCCGAGACAAAGTCCTCGGAGGTGAGGCGCTTCGAAGGTACTCCGAATGGAGTGACTTCGGAGTTGGTGGACCAAGTCCTCTGCGGAGGCAAGGAGTTCGAAGTGTGCTCCGGAGAGAGACACTCGAAGGTTGCCCGACGAAGGTCTCAGAAGTCGAGGCGCATCGAAGGCATGGTCCGGGTGAGGCTCGTCGAGGAGTGTGCTCGGAGTGAGACACTGCGACGAAGTGCTCAAGGAATGCTTCATGCGGAGGCCTTGGACGAAGGAGAGACTTCGAAGGGTGGTACTCCGAAGTTGGGTTTCGGAGTGAGGCTGACTTGAGGTGCTTCGGCCATGCATGGCTTCGGTACACGGACGGACGGTGTTCGAGCTCGGAGTAGCTGCGAAGCCGTGGTGATCCACTCCGGAGGTGGTGGTGCGAAGGCCCAAAGGCTTTGACGGCTTCGGCTCAAAACCGTCACTGTATCGAAGGACTTCTTCGGCGGAGCGAAGGCCAACAGGCTGCAGGCTTCTCGCCGAAGCTTCCGCACCCCTCGCGTGCGAAGGGAGGTTCCAGAAGTCAACTCTGTAAAGGCTGACACTGTCTGTTCTGAAAAAGGCTGACACTGTCCCCTCTGCAGCTGACAGAGAAGCCTCCAAAATAAAGGTGGACTACCTTTTGTACCCCTTAGTTCTGTAGAGACAAATCTGTTGTAAACCCTAGGGGTAAAGTAGTCACTTCCTTAGGATGAAGCCGTGGGCTATAAATATGGGGGCTCGGTAGGTAACATTTAACACTTTGAGCATTCACTGTTGAGCTCCTGTAGACAGACCTCGCTGTATTCATTCTGAGTTCAATTTATTTCAGTATTCCTTGTTCAAGCGGCGAAGCCCTGCTTCTGTGTGCTTTTGCTTGAGCTCGTATTGCATACCTCGCTAGTTTTAGTTCACCGAAGCCTGTCTTGGCGAAGGGTGTTTTTATCGCGAAGTGTGTTTTACAGTGTGCTGTCGCTCTGTGTAACACGAGGCAAGACCTCGCTGCTTACTAGCGAAGCCCTGATCTTTTCCCGTAGTGCTTCTTGTGTCGAAGCCCTTAGCGTGATCCGTTTTGTGTACGAAGCCCAGCACCAGTTGCTGTCGCCAAGTACTTGGTCGAAGTCCTCAGAGGGTTGTCCACTCTTGCGAAGGGTGAAGTGCGAAGCCTGCTCGAAGCACCCTGGGTGCGGAGCCTGCACTGACTTAGCAGAGTAGGTTTTCGAGGGTTGTAAGTGGAGCGAAGTCTTCTTGGCTTCGAACTTTTGCCACTCCGAAGCCTGTGTTCGAAGGTGTCGAAGTACCTCCGAACCAGACCTTCGAAGGTTGTGTTCGAAGCCTGTTCCGCAGAAGACAAATCAGAACCGAAGGCTAAGTTTTTAGCCCGAAATTTTAAAAGCTCCCATTCACCCCCCCTCTGGTCGCCGTTTCCGGTCCAACAATTGGTATCAGAGCAGGTTAAGATCACCAGTTGACCTTAACCGGTTTTGTGATCTGTTGGCGACATGGATAGAGGTAGTAAAATTCCTCTGTTCGATGGGACAGATTTTGCATACTGGAAGGTGCGCATGGAGGCTTACTTGTTAAGCCAAGGAAATGCAATTTGGGAGATTGTGGACTCACAATACTCCATCCCTGATACCCGCACCACTCAAACTGAGAAAGATCAGTATATTGCCAACTCGAAGGCAAGGAACATACTGTTCATTGGGTTGAGTCGGAGTGAGTTTGATAGGGTGCAGCACCTTAGGACTGCTAGGGAGATTTGGACAACACTCACTGTCTTTCATGAGGGCTCTGCTCAGATTAAGGCCAGGCGCCAAAGCACCTACAATCAACAGTATCAGCTGTTTGTGCAGGCACCTGGTGAATCTGTAGATGCCATGTTTTCTCGCTTTGACGCGATAGTGAGTAACTTGCGATCCAACGGGACGCTTGCTTACAGTGATCACGATAGGGCTATCAAGCTTCTCTATGCTCTTGACCGTAGCATATGGGAGGTGAAGATATCCAGCATTGAGGAGTCCACAGGCTATGACACATTGACCTGTGACGAACTCTTTAGCAAGCTGAAGTCCACAGAGATTGCCAAGGCATCTCTTGCTGTGCACAGAAGCTCTTTGCCACAGCCATTGGCATTGGTTTCTAGCACAAGCCGTGGCACCACTGCAGAACCGAGCACATCAGGCACTTGTGTTCTTGCAGATGGTTTTGCTCTGTCCTCCCTGGTCTCCGTCACAAAGGAGCAGGTGGACACTCTAGCTGATGATGAGCTTGCTCTCATTGCCCGGAGGTTCACCCGCTTTCATCATGAGAGACGGGATCAGAGGAGAAGTGGTTTTAGTGGCTGCTATGAATGTGGCGACACCTCTCACATTAAGGCCAATTGCCCCAAGGTCAAGAAGAGAGATGAGAGTGAGCGCCCCAAATTCCACAAAAAGGAGAGGAAGCCCTTTGTGAAGGGCAAGCGCGGCAAGATGGCTAAGAAAGTAGCCAAGGCCGCTTCCAGAGCTTTTGTTGCTGCTCTCAGCGACATCGACACATCCTCAACTGAGGAGTCGAGCTCTGAGGAGGAGGAGTCCCCAAGGAAGGAGGACAAGAAGGATAAGAAGGGACGTGACTTCACCGGCCTTTGCTTCATGGCCGACAGCGATCACAGCGGCGATGAGCTTGACTCATCTGAGGTAAACCTATCATCTGACCAGCTTCTAATTAAATTAGATGAGCTGAATGAAGTAGTGCTTGGTCAGGATAGATTACTTGTGCAAGCCGCTAGAGAAAGAAAAGACCTTAGACTTAGGCTAGAAAATATGTCTACTGAATATGCCTTGCTTAAGTCTAAATTTAATGATGTTGAATGTGAGTCTTGTTCTGTTGTCATGGGTGAGCTTGCTCAGTTGCGTTCTGTTCATGCTCAAACTCTTTCTGAGCTTGAGACTGCACAGAAGCAGCTTTTGGAGGTGGATTCTAGACCTCATGATGTCATTGAGTGCATGAACTGCTCTTTATTGCGCGATAGCATTAATTTACGTGATAAGCATGTTCATGATTTAGAGGCTAGATTGGAGAGGGCCGGTAGTTCTAAGGATGTGCAACCTGTTTGTGACACTTGCATCACCCTTAAGGACCAGCTAGGCACTGTCAGAGAGCGAGCTGAAAACCTCATGTCCGAAAATGAATACCTTCTCTCTGTGGTGAATAAATGCACTGAGGGGAAGGGTAGGATGGATTTGCTCTTGGCCAAGACCAAGTTGTGTGCTGATAGAGCCGGGGTAGCTCTAGGTTTGGGTTTTGAGAGGATAGCTTCAGACAGGAAGCCCAAAACTGTTTTTACCTCTCCCACCACCCTAGAGAAAGAGAGAGCTCTGTTGGACACCCCATCAGCCAAAAAGCCTACCCATCCACCAAAGAAAACCACTCCTCCTACCAAGAAAAATCCTCCCAAGAAAACCACACAGAAGAAACCCAAGGAGCCTGTGAGAGTTGCTCCTGTGACCCATGAGAGTGCCCCCAGGAGAGTGTTTCACTGTTCTTATTGTCAGCGGGCGGGTCATTTGATTGGTTTCTGTTTCCGTCGCATCAAGGATGAGCGACGTGCACAGGCGATGAGCTATCAGGACATGCATTACCCATCTTTAGGTATGCATGAGTCTGAGTATTACTCTCGTCCTATTTTCGAGGCTCCTCGTGCTTCTCGGAGAGGTTTTGCTCCTCGAGGTGTTCACCATGTTCCATATGGTGGTAGACCTCGGGCGAGTAGCTTTGTACCTCGTCAGAGTAGGAGACCTCGACATGCTTTGCGTTCTTTGCATATAGGTAGACCTCGCACTTTGCATCATTCTGATTTTTATGTGCGTAGACCGTCTACTTTTACTGTGCCTACTACTCGTGTCACTCAGTGCTGGATGCCTCGTCATTATTTTACTCACCCCAGCACTGAGCGATCGAGGCGTTCTTATCATGTGTAGGCGACAGGTCGAGGCTTGGAGGGCACGTGGATCATGGACTCCGGTTGTTCGCGCCACATGACCGGAGATGCAAATTGGTTCTCCAGCCTCACAACAACCAAGCAAAGGGAACATATCACCTTCGGAAACAATCGAAGGAGTAGAGTGAAAGGTAAAGGTGTGGTAAGGATTAACACGAACTTCACTCTCAAAGATGTTGCTTTGGTTGAGAACCTGGGATACAATTTGCTGTCTGTATCTCAGTTGCTTGATGAGGGCTTCGAAGTGCGATTTCATCGCGATACTTCGCAAGTGCTCAATTCTGATGGCGTTGTGGTGTGTAAGATCTTTAGAGTTGGGAGAGTTTTTGGAGCTGATCTTTCAGAGTCGTCTGGTTCTTCTCATTGCCTTGTTGCACATTCGACCTCTGAGCTTTGGAAGTGGCATAGGAGACTAGGGCATATGAGCTTTGAGTTGCTCGCTCGTCTGAGCGCCCTAGGTTTGATCCGAGGATTGCCCAAGCTCAAGTTTGAGAAGAATTTAGTTTGCGCTCCTTGTCGACATGGAAAAATGATTGCTGCTTCGCATTCGCCAGTCACCACAGTGATGACTGAACAACCCGGAGAACTTCTCCATATGGACACTGTAGGTCCTTCTCGGGTTAGTTCTTTAGGCGGCAAGTGGTATGTACTTGTTATAGTCGACGATTACTCTCGCTACTCTTGGGTCTTCTTTCTTGCCAGCAAGGATGAAGTGTTTTCACACTTTCGGAGCTTGGCTTTGAGACTTTTCACTGAACTCCCTGGTGCATTAAAATTCATTCGAAGCGATAATGGCACTGAGTTCAAAAATAGTCTCTTTGTTGACTTTTGCATGGAGCATGGCATAGAACATCAATTCTCTGCTCCGCGGGTTCCTCAACAAACGGTGTTGTTGAGAGGAAAAACCGCACTTTGGTTGAGATGGCTAGGACGATGCTTGATGAGCATAGGACTCCTAGAAAATTCTGGGCTGAGGCCATGAACACTGCTTGCTACATCTCAAACCGAATCTTCTTGCGCTCAATTTTAAATTTGACATCTTATGAGCTGCGTTTTGGGAGACAGCCCAAGGTTACTCATCTTCGAGTTTTTGGCTGTCGCTGCTTTATCCTAAAACGTGGTAACTTGGATAAATTTGAGTCGCGATCTTCTGACGGGATCTTTTTGGGTTATACTACTCATGGTCATTCCTATCGTGTTTATAACTTGGAAACTAACACTGTCATCGAGTCATGTGATGTGACTTTTGATGAATCAACCCCCTCTGTTAGTTCTGCTTTTGAACAGGCAAATGAACACGACATGGAACAGACCTTATTCGAAGACGAAGATCCTGGAGAATTCGAGGATGATCCCCTACTACCCTCGACATCGACCCCCGAAGCTGACCCCGCTTCTACTACTTCGGCACGAGGTCCCGAAGCGACTACCTCAACATCGGTCATCTTGGACCACTCCAACGCACAAGTTGAGGGGGAGACTGCATCCCGCCGGGAGGCTCCACATCATGTCCAAAGGATGCACCCTCCCGAGCAGATCATTGGTGAGCTTGATCAAAGGGTAACTCGCTCTCATGCCCATTTCACTAATGCTGCTTTTGTTGCTTCTTTCGAGCCCTTAGATGTTAGTCATGCACTTTCTGATTCTAGTTGGATCAATGCCATGCATGAAGAGCTTGAGAATTTTGAAAGAAACCAAGTCTGGACTTTAGTTGATCCTCCACCAAATGTTCATTTCATTGGAACAAAATGGATTTTCAAAAATAAACAAGGGGAGGATGGGACAATTGTTAGAAATAAGGCTAGACTTGTAGCTCAGGGCTTTTCTCAACTAGAAGGGATTGATTTTACTGAAACTTTTGCACCTGTTGCTCGCCTTGAGGCCATTAGGATTTTGCTTGCCTTTGCGACATCCCGGGGATTCAAACTCTATCAAATGGATGTCAAAAGTGCTTTTCTTAATGGCTTCATAGGTGAAGATGTTTATGTAAAACAACCCCCTGGTTTTGAAAACCCCAAGTACCCACATAAAGTCCTTAAACTTCATAAGGCTCTTTATGGACTCAAGCAGGCCCCTCGGGCTTGGTATGATAGACTTAAGTCTTTTCTGCTTGAGCGAGGGTATTTGATGGGCTCTGTTGATAAAACTTTGTTTACTCTCAAGCATGGCAAAGATTTCCTCCTAGTTCAGATTTATGTGGATGATATCATCTTTGGTGGCTCTTCTCATGCTTTGGTTGCCGAGTTTGCAGATACCATGAGCAGGGAGTTTGAAATGTCGATGATGGGTGAACTCACCTTTTTCCTTGGTTTGCAAATCAAGCAAAGCAAACAAGGTACCTTTGTCCACCAGACAAAGTACACCAAGGACCTGCTCAAGAAGTTCGACATGTCCGATGCGAAGCCCCTCGCCACTCCAATGGCTACATCTGTAGCATTGGACCCTGACGAAGATGGAGAAGCTGTAGATCAGAAGGAGTTCCGGAGCATGATCGGCTCCCTCCTCTACTTGACTGCCACGAGGCCAGACATACACTTCGCTGTGTGTCTGTGCGCTCGTTTTCAGGCTTCACCACGAGCTTCGCACCGCCAAGCGGTTAAACGCATTCTAAGGTATCTCAAGCACACCCTTGAATTTGGCATTTGGTATTCATCGTCTTCATCTTTATGTCTTAGAGGTTATTCAGATGCGGATTTTGCTGGGTGTAGAATTGATAGGAAGAGTACCTCTGGTACTTGTCATTTTCTGGGTACGTCTCTGGTTTGCTGGTCTTCCCGCAAACAGTCTAGTGTTGCACAATCGACGGCCGAGGCCGAATATGTTGCTGCAGCTAGCTGTTGCTCTCAGATTTTGTGGATGGTTTCCACTTTGCGGGATTTCGGGTTAGATTATAAGAGTGTTCCACTTTTCTGTGATAACACTAGTGCTATTTGTATTGCAAACAACCCGGTTCAGCATTCCAGAACCAAACACATTGATGTACGGTATCATTTTCTCAGAGATCACAATGAGAAGGGTGATATTGAACTTCAATATGTTGATACCCAACACCAGCTTGCCGATATTTTTACAAAACCCCTCGATGCTTCTCGATTTGCTTACTTGCGTGGGGAACTTGGTATTTGTCATCCCTATGGCATTTTGTGAGGGGGAGCTGATTTTAATTGTCTTGCATATGCTCTTTATGGGTGAAATTGCATTTACATATTTTGCTATTTTTATGCCTGCTTTTAATTCAAAGAAATCATGACAGCTCAGCTCTGTGAAATATGTCTGGAACATTGATTGTGCATGATGTTTTATTTTCTAAAATCAAAACTTGCTCACCGCACAATCTTGTATCTAGCTTGTTTAGGCTGGACTGCTTTTAGCTATCTTTTATCTACTTGACAGCAAGAAACTGTTCCTTGGATGCTAAAATTTGCAAAATTGTGTTCTTTATTCATGGATATTCATCAAAATATTTCATTCATCTGAATCAAAATCAAAAATCCATGATTTGCCTGGTTTAAATGAAAAGATCCAGGAGGGTTTGTTTGTCGCACTACTCTATTCTAGACTGCTTACCATTGCACTTTGGTTTGAACTGGGATAGTGTAGTGTATGCCAAAATCACCGCCTCAAGCTTCAGATGGCTTTCATGCCTAGGCTTGGCCTGATTGGAAAGTATAAGGTAGACAAACAAATAACCCCTGGCATTAAGAAAAAGAACAACAAAATTAATTGATCATCAAGTTTGCTTTCACAGCTCCTTTTGAACAAGACTTGTCTGTCTAGGGTAGAATTTGTTAGCTTTGCGCAGTCCTTGCCTTCTCATGTCTAACTACTGTGATTGAGTGGTGATGCTTTTACTTCAAAATGACAAAATCACATGCCATCATCTTGTTTCACAGATTGTTGAATTGAGCTGAGCACATGATCATTTGTGTTAATTTTGGCATATTTTTGCATTATATGTCTTTGCAATTCTATTCATTTCGCAGCTTTGCATCTTTTGAATGCTCCTTGATGCTTGCATTGCCAAAGGGGGAGAGATTTTGCTATGTTCTCTGCTGCAAGAAGGCATTATTTCTAAAGGGGGAGAGATTTTTGACATAAAGGGGGAGAAAAATTTGCTCAACTCAGGGGGAGTTTTTATCCATAGGGAGATTTGCCGAAGGGGCTTTTACTCTTTTACAAAGGGGGAGACAAATTCTTTTATCAAGTGACATGCTTTGGCTCTTTTTGAGTTTTTATGGTCACTTGTGTGCTGAAAGTTTTTTTAAATTTTCTTGAACTTGGATTTGGTTGTCAATGCACTCATCAAGGGGGAGATTGAGAAACCAAGGGTTGGTTTCGGTGTTTTGTGATGAGTGATTGACTGGATTTTACCCTCTGTTCGAAGGGTACCTCCGGAGGGGCTTCGGAGGTGGTACCTCCGAAGGGTGTTCGGAGGTGTGTCACCGGAGTGTGTTCGGTGTTTGCTTGCTGCAGCTGTGCAGCGGAGTGTACCTGTCGGAGGGGTCCGACAGTACACGATGACAGGGTTCGTACGATGGCTTCGGTACTTTGGGCGGTACACCGGAGTGTGTGCCGGAGGTTGCTAACCCGGAGAGGTCTCCGGAGTACTGGATACACTTGTTTGCTTGTCGGTGGTGCGCAGGGACTTCGGAGGCGACGGACAGGGTTTGAGCCAGGTGAACTTGGGTCAAGCGGGTGGTTTGATGCCAAGGGAGCGGGGAGCTCCGTCACGGTGGCTGCGAAGGTGGTCCGGTGTCACGCCCCGATTTATCAAATCGAGACATTATTGAATTTCATAAGAAAAACAATAATACAAGAGGTTCATCATGCGACAACGTACATACGATAGTATCCATGGTACGCAGACCATATTTAATACAACATTGTTTTAGTAAAAACAGTAATAAAGTAATTAGATAACGGCATGACGAACGTCTTCTTCAGGATCTTTCTTCTTGACTGGGTCGCTACTCCAGACCATCTTCAAGATAAACATCCTCTGTGGGGTCCAACGGGTATGAGTACAAAAGTACTCAACAAGCCACCGCAAATGCAAATAATAATGCAGGATAATAAACAAGGAAGGATAAAGGCTAACAATGCGGAATAAAGCAGTTGCAGTTATGGCATTTAGTGTAATCACATTTTAATCATGCGGAAAGTAAACATGAACATCATCAACATCAACTAACTCGAGGAGTACGTTTTACCTCCTCGCACAACGGTCCTTACATGACAAACAACATGCACATCCATATTCAAGTAAACTAACTGGGGGATGTCACGCAACCCGCCCTTGACCGTGGGCTCGGCTTGAGGTGCTTCGGCCATGCATGGCTTCGGTACACGGACGGACGGTGTTCGAGCTCGGAGTAGCTGCGAAGCCGTGGTGATCCACTCCGGAGGTGGTGGTGCGAAGGCCCAAAGGTTTTGACGGCTTCGGCTCAAAACCGTCACTGTATCGAAGGACTTCTTCGGCGGAGCGAAGGCCAACAGGCTGCAGGCTTCTCGCCGAAGCTTCCGCACCCCTCGCGTGCGAAGGGAGGTTCCAGAAGTCAACTCTGTAAAGGCTGACACTGTCTGTTCTGAAAAAGGCTGACACTGTCCCCTCTGCAGCTGACAGAGAAGCCTCCAAAATAAAGGTGGACTACCTTTTGTACCCCTTAGTTCTGTAGAGACAAATCTGTTGTAAACCCTAGGGGTAAAGTAGTCACTTCCTTAGGATGAAGCCGTGGGCTATAAATATGGGGGCTCGGTAGGTAACATTTAACACTTTGAGCATTCACTGTTGAGCTCCTGTAGACAGACCTCGCTGTATTCATTCTGAGTTCAATTTATTTCAGTATTCCTTGTTCAAGCGGCGAAGCCCTGCTTCTGTGTGCTTTTGCTTGAGCTCGTATTGCATACCTCGCTAGTTTTAGTTCACCGAAGCCTGTCTTGGCGAAGGGTGTTTTTATCGCGAAGTGTGTTTTACAGTGTGCTGTCGCTCTGTGTAACACGAGGCAAGACCTCGCTGCTTACTAGCGAAGCCCTGATCTTTTCCCGTAGTGCTTCTTGTGTCGAAGCCCTTAGCGTGATCCGTTTTGTGTACGAAGCCCAGCACCAGTTGCTGTCGCCAAGTACTTGGTCGAAGTCCTCAGAGGGCTGTCCACTCTTGCGAAGGGTGAAGTGCGAAGCCTGCTCGAAGCACCCTGGGTGCGGAGCCTGCACTGACTTAGCAGAGTAGGTTTTCGAGGGTTGTAAGTGGAGCGAAGTCTTCTTGGCTTCGAACTTTTGCCACTCCGAAGCCTGTGTTCGAAGGTGTCGAAGTACCTCCGAACCAGACCTTCGAAGGTTGTGTTCGAAGCCTGTTCCGCAGAAGACAAATCAGAACCGAAGGCTAAGTTTTTAGCCCGAAATTTTAAAAGCTCCCATTCACCCCCCCCTCTGGTCGCCGTTTCCGGTCCAACAGATGGCATATTAGCAAACAACAAAAATTGTAATGGCACGGAAAAAATTAACCCTAGAAAGGGTCCACCCTTTTTATAGGGGCCTAGAGCTTGTGCCGTAAGCCTCAACATCGGGACCCTTTGTATCCCCCTCGATTTCCTCCCACCCAACATTGGCAAGTGGGGTCAAGATAAGAAATGACCGGTCCTAAATCCTGCGATATCCATGGTAGTTGGAGTACCTGACGCAACATTCCATCAAAAGCGATGGCTTGTGTTCCGAGGCAATCTACTAGAGATCTCGAGGAGGCATTGGGATAGCTGAAAAGGTGTCCAGTTGAGAAGATAACATATAGACGTTCAAAGCCCTAAACCCCTTCGAGAAGCATAAGCGACGAGTGCCTTGTATCAGACCCCTTTCACCAGACCACTTCGCAACTTAAGGAGTGCCGAAGTAAGTCATAAGGTTCGTCCGTACTCCAAATTCTCGCATGGTATTATTTCTTGCGTATATTGCACTTCTCGTGAAGCAGGTCATTCAAAGATTCATATTTGAGGGGATACTGTTAGGAGGGAATAATCTCGTCAATCAGGTAGTTAAGGCAGAGGCTTCAAAGGCTACAACTGAGTCTGTGCGATCGAAGCCCTCTTGCGTCCCGTTCATGCTTCGAATTGATAGGCTCCGGAGCACAAGGCGCCAACCCAACTCAAAGCCAAAGGACAGGCTCTAAGCCCCCTCTACGGCTTCGAGACTTCGGACCTCGGAGGGAGCCGATCGAAGCTCTGTTGTCGGAGGGGCGCTGCCAAATGGTATAAGACATTTACTTTACAAAGGCAGACACCGTAGAACTTGACAAGACAAGTGCTCTATTGAGGCATTTACACACGTTTGTACCTTCTGCTCCTATGGGTATAGTGAATAGAGTCTACTATGAAGGTTGTTACTAGAGTGTAAAGCATTATTTTTCATGCAAATCCCTGCATATAAATACCCCCTTCTTCAATTGTAAAAAGGATTCAAATTCAAGTAATCACACATATTTTATACTAGGAAAAGCTATTATCCTATTTGGAGGCTCCGCTTGGATCGAAACTAACTCCGGTCATTAGCAAAGCCCTTTGAGGCCTTTTAGAACCTATTAGTGTAATCATTTGCGCCAACACATATCATAATACCAAGACATGTCTCATATTTTCCGGGATTCATTTGATTTTGTAAATTTAAAAATCATTAAGATCCATGTTACCGATCCAGTATCGCAACATATTTTTTTAATTTTTCTTTCAACTTAGTACATAAGAACTAAAAATAGACTCCAAAACATGAATATGATTTTTATATAAATTCTGGTTCATTATTTCGGGCACTTACAATTTAAATTTCACCTATATTACCTTTATTCTAAAAATATAAGGTTTCTATATTTTTAAAAAATCTATATTCATAACTTTTGACTAAAATTAATGTCATGATTGTCATAGATATATGAAAATACTTTCATATTCATAAGTTGTTGTCTCGAAAGTGATAAATATTCAACATTCTATGTTGAAAACGGTATAAAACACTTATATGTTTTATAAGAGAGTTAAAATTAGATTTGTAAGTTTCGTATATTTTCACAATGAATTCTAAATGTTTACACTGTAAGTACTAAGTCTTACACTAATATTTTCTAAGTGCTCATTACACATAAGAACTGGGACTAATAAGTACAAAACAATTGATCACATACCTAATTCTTAATTCCCTAATTAAAAATTAAGGGTTATTGAAATGCGTCCGACATATTTACACTCAAACCATATACTCTAATTCCACTAAAGGATATTTTTAGCTCAACCAAACAAGTTAAAATTTAAAATTTTGGATTTAAATTTTAACCTGTTTACCGTTTGTGCAGAGCCCATAGGAGGTACCTATTTTTTCTTATTTTCCAATAGAAAAGGGGACCAAATCGGTCCGACTAATTAAATATATTTCAGTAACAGTATATTTATATTTATGGAGGGCTGGATTTTAACATAATAATCATCTAAGAGCATCAATAATAAAGAGAGTTTCTATTTTTTTATTTCCTAAAACTTCGTATAGGAATCATTCTAAATTTTGTTGATGCCTAAAAATCAATCAATATGCAACAGAGTATATCCCTATATTTTAAAAAGAATTAGAAAGAAAGTTAAGCTATATTTTAAAAAGAATTAGAAATAAAGTTAAGGTGATTTAGAGGATCGCTTAGGACATCTAATCATTTAGGAATACTCTTGTAGCGTGATTTTTTTTTAAAAAAATATCTAAATTTAATTTTAGAAAGCTAGATAAGAGCACAATTGAAGATATCTAAGAAATGAGATGGACAGATGACTAGAGCTATTTTATTGAGATATTTGCTAAATTTTAATTGAGGAATTATCTTTTGCAACCATAAGTCGGTGACGACACGAGGGTAATCTCATTCCCACGTGCTCTAATAACACCAGATTTCTCCACCGACCAACCGTAATTATTAGTACTAGCACAGCGTCGGTTAGTAAACAACGTGCAATATTTATATGCTATTTTTTTCTAATTATATATTTATAAATATCGAGAATATAATTAAATTAAAGTGTTTTTATGATAGTCTATCAACATTATGTTCAAATATCAAATCATAATATATATATTTTTACTAATGATTTAATGTCTCGATGTTGAACTAGACATTTCATGAAGTTATTTGGCATTTACTCTCTCCGTGCTGTAGTATTACAACTTAGGATATAATTTGATATTTTGTAACACAATAAATATACCGAGATATACCGATGATTGTACTGTTTCAGCCGATGTTTCAAGAGATCAAATTGATGTAGCCGTGAGGACACTAACCTAGTCGATATGATTGTCAGGGTGGCGAGACTCACCTCTTCGTCAGAGATAGGTACGATGCAGTCCAGCTCCGAGTGCTGAATTCCGCTGGGATTAACCTTAGGAAGCTAAGGGCGGCGATACACAAAAGAGTTGTTTGTAGGTTTTGTGTGTTTTGACCTAACTAAGAGATATATATTTATAGTTCAGAGACTTGCCGTTTAAGTAATCTATCCTAACTGATTCTAGATAATCTTTATCTTCTTCGGTTTCTTTATATCTGGTCATGTTACACGTCAGAGGCGAACTTCTTTGATTGGACCTCTTTGATTTTTTTAACCGTACGATATCCTTGGTAGGCCCTGGACTTTACTAAATCTTAGTGTCAACAGTATGGAAATCAGCTCTTCTATAGTCGGGGCGCTTCTATAGTCGGGGCGCTGACTACAGAGGGCAGTCGGACTCCATAGCCGTCACTACAAGAAAACAAAAAACTTCCATCGGCAAAAGCCTAACTTCTATCGGTATTTAGCCAATGGAAGCGTTTCAATGGTATTTAGCTAACTTCCATCGACCAAACCTAGCCGACGGAAGAATCGGTAACTTCCGTGGACCAAAGACTAGCCGACGGAAATTACATTTTTTATCCTTTTCTATCGATGGGCCAATAACTTCCGGCTAATGTTGACCGACGGAAATTAACTAAAAAAGCAAAAAGAGAAAAGAGAAAAAACTAGAATTGCATTCTCTGAAAAATGACCACCAAACCAAAGTTTCAACCTCCCACCTAATTCCAACATCTCCAATCAGATCTGCTTTCAGATATAACATCAACAGCCACATTTCTGACATGACCCTACTTTTGGATGCAATAAATCATTTAGTTGTCACATCAGCTACAATAATACAAAAAATTAAGGATGCAAAATTCGCTGCAGTGCTATATACCTTGTTTAGTACCTGTGAGAATTAAAAAATCGGAATAGCAAGAAAATTCTTAGTGCATAACCAGACGTTTCTAAAATTGCATGTCCAGGGCAAGTAAACTTTGAGAATTGAGAATACAGAATTATACTACTACTCACAGTTGAAACAATTAAATTCAACCAAATGGAGACTAACACTCTTACAATCCTATCATCCAGTATGACTGAAAGCGTGGTTGCCTCTGCAGCGTCTGCACCTTCCTCCCCAGCTC
This sequence comes from Zizania palustris, assembly GCA_019279435.1. Lineage (NCBI taxonomy): Eukaryota > Viridiplantae > Streptophyta > Magnoliopsida > Poales > Poaceae > Zizania > Zizania palustris. Next base: position 24,657,292 of record JAAALK010000081.1, on the reverse strand, counting down.
ACCAATGTACTTGAAAATAAAGCCTGAAAATATAAACCATCCTCAGAGTAGCTAAATTATCAATCCAATACAGGAATTCATAAACTAATTACAATGTTAACTTCCAAAGCAATTCAGGTGAAAGCATCAAATCAAAGTAAGTCCACAACCCTTAAGACACAATAGCCTCAAATAGCTAGGTTTGAACAGTGCCACTACAACAATCCAAAAAACTTCCGTCGACCAAAGCTGACGGAAGTTAGCCCTTTTCCGACGGAAAAAGCTAACTTCCGTCGGCAAAGGACTAACTTCCGTCGGCATTTGGCCGACGGAAGCGGGTAGACGGAAGTTAAGCTAACTTCCGTCGGTCGCCGACGGAAGTTAGTTAACTTCTGTCGGCTAAATATGGCCGACGAAAATTAACACAGGAAATCTATAACTTCCGTCGGCCATACATTAGCCGACGGAAGTTGTTTTTTTTCCTTTTTTGCTTTTTTCTGTACATTCCAGCAATGCGCTAAGCACTGATAACTTTTTTCTTTTTGCTTTTTTCTGAACATTCAGTATGCATCCTCATCCTCAGTATACAACATCACAAACATGTATTCAAATTCATATTACAAGTATTCACAAATCTCTCTCAACAATATACAAAAGCATGATACATATTACAAGTCACTCAACCATTAGTATACAAAACATTTCAATATGTCACAAAGTAGTGTTCATCAATTGTCACCAAACAGAATTCATATGTCACCAAACAAGTGTCAACAAAAGACATGGAGGAAAAAAGTCCTTGATCGTGTAGAAAAAACAGTGAGACAACATGTCCAAATGACCAAGGAACAAGACGACGGCGAGGCCCTTGCACAGCTTGGTGAACCCTGTGAAGGATTTCCCGACCTGCATCATCGAATTGGGGCAGATAGTTAATTACACAATTAAGTCCAATACAGATGAGGAAATATTATGAAATTTTTAACATCCCACCGACACTGCCCATAGTTAGTAATAAACTGATCATTTCAGATAGAACGCGAGAGAGGCGAGTAATTCGGATGGCGACGATACAGGCCGCTCTTCCGATCGGAAGCTTCTAGAAGCACGAGGGAAGGAGGGAGGGCAAGTGGGCGCATCGTCAGACCGGATTCAGTCGTGCACGCACCGCCGACACATACAGAGAAAAGAGGCGGCGTAATCATGGTGGCGATGAGCCGACCTACCGCTGGCGGAGGTGACACGGAAGAGGGGGCGGAGGCGCTCATCCTCGAGCTCCCCGCGGTGGCCCTGCTTCACCCAGACGACGAGAGCTGCGCGCGGGGGAGAAGGGCCGGTGCACCGTTGCGCCCCGTGTGGCAACGACCGGAGGTCAGATCCCCCACCCTCCTCTCCAGAGCCCCGACCTTTCGCTCCCCATTTGTCGAGGCCCTAATTGGGCAGAGCCCCCGTGCCTGCCAGAAGAAGGGTGAGGGTCGGGCGGAAGGAAGCGGAAGGAGAGGGAGATGGCGACAGAAGTGGGCGCCATTGCCGCCCTAGCATGGAGCGGCTGATGGGAGGCGCGGAGTTGGCGGCCGTCAGCGTGGGGAGGTGGCGCGGGAGCTGGAGCGGGGTGGTGGTGGCCGCCGCCGACACCGCGACGCGGCGGAGGAGGAGTAGGTGCGCCGCCGCCGACACCGCGACGCGGCGGCGGAGGAGTAGGTGCGCCGCCGCCGGCGCCGCGACGAAGGGGAGGCGGAGGCGGTGGCTCGCGGCGAGCCCGGACTCCATGGCAGCGGCGCGCGGCGGCGGAGGTGGAGAATATCCTGGGGGCTGGTGAGAGGGAGGAGGAGGAGATAAGGTGAGGCGCTCGGAGCTAAAAAAACCTAGGCGGTCTGGGGAAAAAATAGGGTGGGCGCTGCCGTTTTTGGGGAAAAAATTAACTTCCATCGGTTGAGGGTTGAACCGAAAGAAGTTAAGTTAACTTCCGTCAGCCACAGTTAAAGTCAACGGAAGTTAAGTTAATTTCCATCGGTTTCTTTAGGCTGACAGAAGTTAATTAATTTCCATCGGCTTTTGGAAAAGCCGACGGAAATTAAAAAGGCCGACGAAAATTTCTGTTTTTCTTGTAGTGTGCGTGCCATATTATCTGGTGCAAGCATGGAAACAATTGACAGTTCTCTTGTAATGACAATCTTTAAGACACAAATAATTTAACCGGAACAAACAGAGGGAGGGAGAGACTCACCGCTGTCGCCGATGAGCAGGATCTTAATGAGGTAGTCGTAGTCAGCTCGAGCCCTAAATGGTAGCGCCACCATCGCTCGCAATCTCCAAAGCCCTAACACACCATCATCAACAACAGCAAGCGATCAACTCCGATCACAAGATGAAGCGAACTGAGCCGGGCGGTGTATTGGCGAACCGCACCGAGTAGGTACACGCGGCGGTCCGCAGCGGACGGTCCTTTGCAGCGGCGATTTCCGGTGGCGTCCCCTCTCACAAGCAGCGCAGGCGACGAGTAGGGTGGGGAGGAGGAGGAGATTCATGTGGCACGGCGACCGGCGGGGTGGCGGCGGCCGGGCGGCGCGGAAGCACAAAGATGCGTGGTGGCGGTGGCTTGATTTGGGGATGAAATTAGGGCACTCCGTGTGGGAGATGCGTGGTAGCGGTGGGCCGAGAGGGTAGAAGCGGTGGCAGCGGCCGACTGGGTATGGGAGGCGACCGGCCGAGCGGCAGCGAAGCAGTGCTATGGCGGCGATGGGGCGGAAGGAGGTGGTGGGCGTGCGGAGGCGGCGGCGAGGACTTGGGGAGGAGGCGAGGAATAATGACGATTGAAGCTAGGGCACCGCGCGGGTATTGATGATTGCTTTAACTTCCGTCGGTGTTAGGAAAATTCGACGGAAGTTACATAACTTCCGTCGGCTACAGTAAAAGCCGACGGAAGTTATGTCAACTTCAATCGGCTTGTACACGCTGACGGAAATTATCTGCGCCGATGAAAATTTATCATTTTCTTGTAGTACGTCCGATCTCGATCGAACGACACAGAGACCCCTTCGCTCTCTCCAAAGTCTCCTACGATATAGATTTAATCATCAATTTTCTTTTAAACCTAACCTATTCATTCTCTAAACTCTAATTCCTTATCGGAGAATTTCTTGTTTCTTAACATATTACATGATACTTTTCTCAAAATATTTTAAAATTTTTACCACGATATCTATGTTTCATATTAAAAAAATTACAATAAACTTTTTCATGTTTTTTAGACTTCATTTGATTTTTTATAATTAAAAAATAATTAAGCTCCACGTTATCCATTGAGCGTCACAACATAACTTTTCAAAATTTCTTTCAACTTAGTGAATACAAACTAAAAATGTAAAAATAGACTCAAAAACATTAATATATTTTTCTATAAATTTTAGTTTATTATTTTAGCACTTGTAGTTCAAATTTTACCTATTTCAATTTAAATCATAAAAATATATTTATTAAATTAAAAATAGCAAACTGACCTATAAAATTGTAAAAAAACATGGAATAAGATATGTTGTTTTTTAGTGTAAAAAATTGTTCAAGTTCAAACCAAGTTACAAATATCACATAAGATCGAAATATTTTTTCTCTCTCAAACATGTCGTTGCAACGTCTGTTAGTATCAATTTTTTTTCATTTTTTATCGAGTGTCAAACTTCGCCAAATGTATTTTTTGAGGTCACCGAGTGTTTTTGGATAGTATTCGATGAACCCTCTTTGCCAAGTGCCAAAAAATACATTTGGCAAATATCTGTGCACTTGGTAAAGAGTTGTCTTCATGTAGTGGAGCGGACACAATATTATATATTGCCTCTATTCTAAAGTATAAGGTTTCTATTTTTTTAAAAGTCTAGATTTATAACTTTTGACTAAAATTAATATCATGTATGTCATAGATATATGAAAATACTTTCATATTCATAAGTTGTTATCTTGAAAATGATAAATATTCAACATTCTATGTTGAAAACCATATAAATACTTATACATCTTATAAAAAGGGTTGTAAGTTTGATATATTTGCACAATAAATTATAAGACCCTGTTTTTGGGAGTTTCTAATTGGCTAAATATTTCTAGTATCCAGAAGCTCTCCAAACGGTATCTTGGATAGCTCAGATTTTTAAAATCTATAGAAGCAACTAGTACCATTAAGTCTAGTAGCTGAGAAGCTAGCCAACTATAGCTTCTCTAAATTATGCAGATTTTTATTTACTTATTATGTCATTGAATAAAACCCACCCACTTAACAGTCAACTACTTCAACCAGCCAACTAGATTATCTAGTCCCGAGATTCTCCAGCTCTCAAAATCAGGGTCTAACTGCTCATTATACGTAAGAACGGGGACTAATAAGTACAAAACAATTGATCACACATCTAATTCTCTAATTAAAAAGATTTAGTACAAAGGGAGTGTCGTTTCTTCCTTTTAAAACCATCATATTTGATAGAATATACTTCTCATCTGGTATTAGTGAAAATGTTTCGGAAAAATTAAGGGTTATTCAAATGCGCACGTGCGAGATTAACACATTTAGCAAAAACAACTAATTTTTAGCTTTAGTTCATCCAAACAACCCAACTAATTACTAAACTAATTATTAGTTCATGAACCAACTAACGATTAGCCATTAGTCCACAAAAATGAATTAATATGAGCTAATAGGGGTGTTTTACTCTTTTTTCAGGTATTAGTCTAATGATCCAAACATGTGTGAACTAATTATTAGCCAACTAATTATTAGTTCCAGCTAACAATTAATTTTAATCCACCCAAACGAACCCTAAACCAAAGTAAGTGACACTTACAACATAATTACAGTCAAACTTAATAAAAGTTACGGTCAAAGCATGTACTCTAATTCCACTAAAGAATATATTTAGCACAACTCTAATTTCAAGATTTATATTGAATTTACGGTTCAACTAGGGATGCGTTTTGTTTTTAAATTTGCTTCTGCTGTGAAAAAAGAACTAAACGGGTTTACCAAACCACCTTTTTTCCACGAAAAGCAGTTTTTTTCTAGTACAAATTTAAAAGCAGTTTGGATCTTGCTTTTCTGTTTTTAGTACAAATTGGATAGCATGAATTTAAGGTGTCTTGATTGATCTAACATCATTATGGTCTGTATTGTATCACATAATTTCATGAGAGAGCTACGTGGTTAGCAATTACTTTATGAGATGAATGATGAGGGCGAGGGTATCCCAATCTTTCGATGAGACATATATATTCGATTGAGGATGGAGAGATATTGACGATGTGACTACAACCGTATGAGACGTTTGTGTTGCGCCTTAGCGATTGATACACCAACTCCAGAGGTTGCCGTGTCCTTGCGGCAGCACGATCATCCCAATCACGAGGGTATGTGTTCCTACAAGCAATCGAAGAACAAGCAAGAACAAGATAAATAAGCAACTCAGATTGATAACAAGGTGGAGTTCTATAACGTGTAACTAGCAAACTAGACGATCACGGGTTAGCGAAGCTAAACTTTGATCTAAACAAAACTCAATCTAAAAGCGATGGCCAGGGGGTATTTATAAGGTTATGGACGTGTGGAGGTCAGCCAAAGGGAGTTCTATATGAATACAACTCGGTTACAAGGCTTATGGGTTTAAACGGTTCGGACTGGAAAATGAACACACATTATTTGATGATTGAGATATCCTCGTATGTAATTTGGAGGTGTGACTGGATCTATTGGAAAGAGAACTTCTCAAGATTTCCAAAAAGTCTAAAATCATTGAAATTGGAGGTTCCATGTAATAGTTATGCATGTTTGAATCCGGTGTTGTCTGAGTAATTCGAGTCTGAATTGAAAATAGGTAGAACTTTATCTTCACCTTCTATTCACATAAAAGTAACGTCTCAAATTTATATATTATCTTTGGATGGGCTTGACTTGGTCCTCAATCAACTTCCATAATGTTCTGTTCCCTTGATGTGCTCTCAATATGTCACTCGATCAATGTAAGTATTTCTGTAATTGAATAACAACATATTTCATGGTGTAGCATATATGGTTCAAATAAATAAAATGTAAATCTAATATAGAATGCATGCACCTTGGATTATTTATTATAATGCATACGTATGGTCATATCCCAACCGGTGATGTCCTCATCAATAAACAATGGACTTTTTATTTATCTAATATATTTTTCAGTTATTTAGTTGCATCATGTTGACTATTCCCTATTTATATATATGTATAGAATATTATAATGATGAAAATTATGTCAGTTATAAAAAATAGTCAGCTCATAATAACCTTTTCATAGTAGCTTCAATTAAATGACTTTTAGTTTTTCCACAGCAGACAAATCACAACAACTTTTTTATAGCAAATAGTTTACAAAAGTTTTTTCGCGACTCACGACAGAGCCAAACGGAACCTAGGATTAAATTTGATTGTCTTAAAAAAAATCTTCCATCTAGAGGTGTTACCTTAAGCTGCAAATACATGAAACTTTGCTTGGAATGGCCTTTCTGTTGGCCCACTGGTACTGTGTGATCAGATTACGCATAGTTTCTGGTCCAACAAAACATGTTAAATTTTAAAATTTTGGATTTGAATTTTAACCTGTTTAACGGTATATTTAGGGAGGGCTGGATTTTAACATAATAATCATCATCAATAAGAGCATAAATAACAAGAGAAGATAATTTCTATCTTTTATTCCCTAAAATTTCGTATAGAAATCATTCTAAATTTTGGTGATGTCTAAAAATTATTCAATTTACAGCAACATCCTTATAATCTCAACCCCTGTATTTTAAAAAGAATTAGAAAGAAAGTTACTACTCTTGATAGAAAGGAGAGGTGATTTAAGGGCCCACTTAGGACATCTGAATATTGTTGTAGCGTGATTTTTTTTAAAAAAATATCTAAAATTTAATTTTAGAAAGCTAGATGAGAGCACAATTGAAGATGGTCTAAGTAATGAGACGGAGAGATGATTAGAGTTATTTTATTGAGATATTTGCTAAATTTTAATTGAGGAATTATCTTTTGCAACCATATTATATGTCGGTGACGACACGAGGGTTATAATCTCATTCCCACGCGCTCTAATAACACCAAATTTCTCCACCGACCAACCGCAATTATTAATACCAGTACAACGTCGGTTAGGCTATTAACAGCGTTTTCATTGTATTAATTATCGTGATATATTAGATTTTCTACTGATATAATATTAAATTAATGTGAGAAGAGAAAAACAGTGTCATCTCCGTTACATGGTGTTAACCCATTTTTAAGACGGATGAAACAAAATAAAACGGTCATTGTGAGCAAATCGTTTTATCGAAGAGAGCGTATTTAATTCAGTTGCAAAATATTTAATTACATTGGTTAACCTAGAAAATAGTGAAATGAAACTCTCAACTGAAAAAGAGTATTTCATTCAGTTGTAAAGCTGATATAGTCTTCTAGAAAATAGTGTTACGAAACTCACCACTGTGAATAGCCTTAGTAAAGATATGCAATACTTACATGCTATTTTTTCTAATTACATATGTATAAAAAATGTAAAAAATATAATTAAATTAGAGCGTTTTTACGATAGTCTATCAACATTTTGTTCGCATACCAAATTATAATATATTTTTATTAACGATTTAATATGTTGATGTTGAACTAAACATTTTATGAAGTTATTAGTCATTTACTATTATAACTTAAGCTATAATTTGATTGGCAACTTTTACTACTGCTATTTTCAGTGTCATATTCAGATCTTAGATTATAAAATTATAAAATAGAGGGGTATGTTACAATGAAAATAGTAACGTCTTACTTTTAATTTATATTTATAAACACATTATAATATTTTTAGAAAAAAAACTAATAATAATTTTTAATCTATAATATTTTAAAATTTAAGATTTGATTGTAACCAATTAATTGATGTCCTTTTAAAAGAGAGAATTATTTACCATGATACTCCCTCAATTCACTTTTAAATGACACCGTTCGTTTTATTTAAAAAATTTATATAAATATACAAAAATATAAATTATACTTGAAGCACTTTCAATAAAAAACAAATTATAACAAAATAAATGATATTTTTTTAAAAAAAAAATAAGACAAATAATCAAATTGACGTAAAATTCAACTTCGTCATCGAAAAACGGAGAACGATACAATAACAATTAACAACACGTATGATACAATTAATACAAACACAGTAACAACACTACACGGGATGAATCCCAAACCACACGTACGTCATCTACACAGGACTGGTGATAGCTGCAACGTGTCACTGTGTACTGACACGGTGACACCGACCAGTCAAGGCTCGTGCTCCCCGCCGCTCCGCTGGTTGCCGTCGCCGGCGACGACCTCCTTTATCCGCAGCATGAGGTCCCGCGACTCGGCGAACTCCGGGAAGAGGTAGAAGGCGTGGATGGCGTTCGGGTAGTCTACGACACGCACCGTCTTCCCTTTCAGCTGGAGAGTCTCGCAGTAGCGGCGCTGCCAGTCTTGGAGAGGGTCGTAGCCGCCGATCACCACCGTGGTTGGAGGGAAGACCGGGGAGTCAATGCCGGCGGCTCCAGCGAGGGAGGCGGCGTGGGCGGCCTGGTGGGTGCGGTCGGCCCCAGGTGGGAGGAACGCGCGCCAGAGCCAGTCCGTGCGGGGGACGGACACGATGGGCGCGCCGACGAGGCGGAGCTCCGCGGGGGTACGCTCCTCGCCGCCGAAGAAGGGCTGGATGGCGATGAGGCTGGCGACGCGGAGGGTGTTGAAGGTCGTCGGAGAGGCGAGCGCGTAGCGGCGGGCGACGTGGTGGGCGATGTTGGCGCCGGCGCTGTCCCCGGCTAGGAAGCAGCGGGAGACGTCGAGTGGGACGACGTCAGCCGGGTGCTTCTTGGGGTCGTCGAGGAAGCGGAGCGCCGCGAACCCATCGTCGTAGGCTGCTGGGAAGCGGTGCTCCGGCGATCGGCGGTAGTCGACGGACAGCACGGCCGCACCGCTGTACCTGGCGATGCGCCGGCACACGGCGTCGTAGGCGCTGGACGCCGCCGACAGGTACGTGAACCCGCCGCCGTGGAAGAACACGACGACGGGAACCGCTTCGCCGCCGCTGCCCGCGGGGCAGGGGATGAATAGGCGCGCGCGGAGCGGGATCGCGGGGTCCACGTCGACGTCCCGCGAAGAGACGCCGTTGCGCGGCGCCGCGGACGCCGGGACCCGCGGGTCGAGGAAGTTGAGCAGGCGGCGGTTGACGGTGCCGTCTGCGCGGAGAGTGGAGTCGGTGAGGTAACCCGCGGCAAGTATAGTCAGCCGCGTCCTCCACGGCATCGGCGGCGCCACCGCCCTCCGCTTCGCCGGATCCTCCGCCGCCTCCCCCATATCCACAGCCGGCCGGAGCAGGAGAAGACAACTAGACAAGTAGACAGCACTCACACTACAAGGCTGTTGCTGAGCTCAGCTCAAGCTTTCTTAGAGGCGCCTTTGGCGCGTATTTATGGGAGAGGAAGAAGGCAGGGAATGTTAGGTGTGCCGGCGGCGGCAGTGTACCGGGTCGCCGCCGCCGGCAGCCGGTAGCAACTGTGCCTACTGGTTAATTACTGCGACGCCATTAAGTGGCAAGTAAATGGGCGCAACTACTTCCGCAAGTGCAGGCCCGCCATTGAAGGAGGGAGGCCAGCTCAACAGCACACGGGTTCCGGGGTCACGCCGCGGGCATGGCCATGGCGCCGGTGGTATCAACCGGAACTTACGTATAATTCAAGAAACGCACCAAGCCACTGCAGCTCCGTCCTTTTTTTTGGCGAGCAAATAACTCACCTTTGGCAACGTATTTCAAACTTGTGTATCAAAAATGATTTGAAAGTTAAAACTGTTTAAAAGAAGAAAGAAATGATTTAAAACGATTGGGTCGGTCAGTTGGTTTTCTCCCACGTAGTCTTTTAGATCTGGATTTGACATTGACCTGGCCCACTAAGCTTATCGGGCTGGCCCAACTAAACCTGTATAATTGCACGGACTTTTTTAAGAAAATAATATATTTTTATTCGAAGTTGAAGTTTCATTTTGTATTTTCGGTATGCGTTTTTTTAAAACTTTGCAAATAGTCTTAAACGATAAGCCTCTGTCTCGAGAGAGACCATCCGCCGACAGAACCTTTGTCGGTAAATTGTTTGTTGACAAAGTCTTTATCGACAAATGGCTTGCTGACAAGCGCCTGCCAGTTGACACACTAGTAAAAACACTCTCTAGTTTGATCTCTATCGATAAATGACATGCTAATTGTTGGTGTGTTTTTAGTCATACTTTGACACACATGTAGCTCCAGTGCAGATCCTACGTTCTTATAGAAAGGATTTAAGGCGTGTCAATCAGTTTGACCTTGCAACTGATAAAAAATAGGAAATATGACATTAGTAGTATAGCTTATCGGTTATTGAGCCGATGACATATCATGTCGATCGGTCATAAGGCCAATGACATAAGATCAAGTGATCGAGCAAGCGTGCTTAACTAATAATATATCAAAGAATCTGCCATACTTTATCTAGATGAACGGTATACAACATTAAGAAGATACAATAGCAAGAGATATCAGACTTAACTAATGAAGACTCAAACTATTACACCTAGATCACATCAATATAAGAAATCAAACTAAACTAATGCAACCTTAGACCTAGCTAATACACCTAGAACAACCAATGGCCGTACTGTTTCAAGGTTCACCTTAAGAGATTAAACTAAATTGATGCAACCGTGAGTATATTGATCTAATCAGTACGAACATAAGGGGTGGCGGGACTCACCTCTTCACCGAAAATCGAAACGATGTAGCCCAGCTCCGAGTGCTGAACCCCGCCGGAATAAACACTGGAGACCAAGGGCGACGATGCGCCGATTAGTTAATTGACAGAGATGTGTGTTTTTCTAAGCTAACTAGGGATACATATTTATAATCCGGATACTTGTCGTCCAAATACTCTATCTTAACCGATTTATGGATAATCTTTATCTTCTCTTTTCCGTACCTTATCTCCATCGGCTTCTTCTGCGTCCGATCGTCTTGTAATGGACGAGCTTCCTTAACTTTCTTTGACCGGAACCTATTGACTTCTGTTGATCGTGCAACATTTAGTGGGCACGACATGGACGTGCTTCCTTAATTTTCTTTGACTAGATCCTATTGACTTCTATTGACCGTGTGATATTTAATGAGCCTGAGTTTTACCAAATCTTGGTGTCAACATTAATAGAGGCTAAATTAGCCAACAGAGACACACGTATTGGTGACGAGGCCTCTATTGGTAGATGGTCCGTTGACACGTAACAGAGACTCCATCGATAGACAATAGACTATTTTTACAATTTTTTTAATAAAACATGCTAGAAATGAAAATTTGAATAAAAACAGATGATGTGCTGAAAGAGACTCTATCTTGGCAGACTATTTTTACAAATTTTGAAAAAATGCCAGTGAAAATTTGAATAAAAAATATATTATTAAAAAAAATCCGAATTGCCCCCTATCTACTCGACTCCACCATATGCGCCGGCCTCGCCGCCGGCGCCCGTCCCGCGCTCACGGGGAGTATGCGCCCCACCGAGTGCGTCGACCTCCTCTCGGCGCACCAATCGCCCGCTGCAGGACGTCGTGTCGGACTTCCTCGCCCGGCGTCCTGCCCAAGCGCCTCCTCCGTTTCGGCGCCGCGGTTACTTTCGTCCTCAGAGTACGCGTCTCCCGCCCCGCCCACTCTACAATCTCGCTCCTAGGTCCTGTGCGCCTCGCTGATTCCTGGCTCTAGCGGCTAGCGTTCGCCCTGCTTGGCCGGTTGGTCCCCGTGTTGTTGGATGGTTGGGCGCTTAGGAATTAGGGTTGTACTTTTTAGGGTGTTCTTGGGACATGCTGATAGGTTCACTGCTTCTGACATTGGAGATCCCCTTGCTGATATGACCACTTGGGGTTGGAGCTCGGATGTATTGGGGAATAGGATACAGATGGGAAGGAAAGAAGAAAACTGCTCATCGTGAAGGAAAGAGAGAACTGAAAACAGCTAGAAAGTGTTAGGACTATGAGAAGAAAAAAATATAAAAAAAGAGTGGTACCTTAGGAAATATGTAATATTCAGTAGATTTCTCAAAAAAATTGAATATACATTTATGATAGAAAGTTGTAGCAGCCCAAATAAGTTTTACCAGGACATGGTGATGTAACTTGAGCTGCTTGCTATGATTTCTGCTATGCAATATGCTGTGATCTTCTAATGCTTCTTAGTTCTTACATCCCTAATTATTTCATAACTACTTACAGCAAATTTTGATGGAATGGGCGAAGGACTGGAAGCTAGTTTATCATTGCGGGATGACACCACAGAAGCTTCCTGTATATACGCTTCTGATAACATGTTGAATCCTTTCCATGCTTCATGTTGATGGTAGAATAATTTGCTTGTTTTCAGGACCTCATTGATCATAACTGACACATTGCTGTTGAAGTTCTTTCAGAGTTAGTCAACTCTCCTGACATGGATGCATCATGCATATCTATAATGACCTTTTCATTTGTTTTATACTTCTATCCTTTTCATTTGTAACTATTGTGTTTTTCAACTCACATGTCTTTTTCCTTGACAGTTTCTTTGATATTCTTGTGCACATGGAAATGAGCCTACATTCGATGGAAGTTGTAAAGATGCTTACTACTTCTCTACTGCAGTATATCTACCACCAGGATTCATTCATGACTGTCTACATCTAACTGTATTCGGCCATGCCACAACATTAAGGTTTGTGGAAGTCTTCTTTTCTTTACTAGAAGTTAAGAGGTCATCATCTTGGATGATATACTGACATGATTCATAACATAAGTTGCTTAATACAAGTTGATAAAAACTATATTTTTTAACCTCAAAAGTATGAGAGTGGGTGTCATGAACAAAATTCATGACAGGATAAACATCGCCAGGAATATAGTTGGGTGACGTTGGCTTCTAGGGATGAGAGATGAGAGGAGGATCTTAGACTGGAATGATGATCATTTGGGAGAGATTAGACTAATTCTTCTTGCTTAAAGAAACAGAAATACAACCCATACTTATATAGATAGCATGATTTGCCTCTTAAGAATCTAATATCTAAAATATAGGAAATAGATTACAACTCAATCTAATCTTATCTCTAAAATAAGAAATCAAATCTTATCTGTAAACTAGCCATTCATAAACTGTTACTACAGTACCGAATGAGTACTGTTCACACCCTGTATTGGGATAGGTTATGGGCCTTGGCTTCTAGGCCCATGCCCATGACAGTGGGCTAGATAACCTTTGTCTGTGGATATCCTGTTGGTTAATTAATTTTTAGCATATCCCTAGTTGATGTACTTCTTCCTTGATCAGGTTCTTGTGGTTTGTGAATCAAACTATTACATCGTATGGATCATTCTTATGTGTCATGTATTTGCAAAACTCTTTGTATGTGACATTTCAGTCACCTAGTTCTTAGCTGTTATTAGGGGATTAAAGGACTGTTTTAGGGTTTGTTTGGGAGGCTATAATCTCGGTCCATTCCCCATTGACGGGCCAAGATTTTAAACTAAAATCACAGCCCATCCACATGAATGGGTTAGAATTGTGGGCTCCCAAGGGAAAATCACTTGAAAAACTGAATTCAAAATTTAAGATAACCGGCCAACTTTTATATTACAATTTTATATTCAAGAAGTTTGGAATTTTTTGAATTGTTACATTTTCATGTCCTCAGTCCTACCTTTTGGATTCATGAAGTTTGGAGTTTTTTTTTAATTAATTGCTACATTTTCATACCTTCAGTTGTACCTTTTGATTTTGCATGATTGACAATACTATCTTTGTTCTGTAGAAAATTCAGAGTTTTTTGTATGACATTACTTGCAGGATAAATACATGCAAAACGGACTGTGATACTAGTATGTGTTTTCATACAGAGTCTCATTCAGAACAAAATAATAAATGGTGAGTGTATCAACATGTAGTTGACACATGTACATTCAATGCAATTCTATTTACATTATCTATTCCATTTGCTATGGGCCTAAATATGTCATGATTCATGAATAGCTCTCCAGTTGTATATGATTAGTGTGAGCTTGCATGCTTCTCTAAGTTACAATACAGGCAGAAGTTCCATTTTTTGTGGCAGCCTTTTGGAATTATGTTGGTATAATCATATATAAACTGGTCTAGAAATTGTTTACTAAAAGTCAGTATCTGGGCTGTTTGTTAACTCTCTGTTCCTTTTTTCTTTCAAAATTTTAAATTGAGAATTTGTAATGTTTGCGGTTTGAATCATATGTTAGAAAAATGGCAGTACAGACTACGGAGTAGTTTTTATCAAAAGATGCTGGTTTAATAGTTTTGCCTTAAAGTATCCTAATATGTGCTACTGTATTTTTTTTTAAAGAAGGTTAAATGCGTTCGATCTTGTTTAAAGGCCATGTGTAGTACATCTCTTGTCCTAGTATGCTCAACTGAAGTTCTAATGAGATCCGGCAACAAGTGCTCACATCTCGTTCCACGTATGCTATTGTATTTGTTTTCGTTTAATAAAAAGTCCACATCTGTTTCTGTATTCAATACTATCTATCTGAGCTGACACAGCCATTTTCCAAAAATCATGCGATCAGTCAGAAACTATACAAAACATAACAGTACTGAGCTTGCAAAATTCATTTTTTTTCCAGGTCTCCGAAACACAAACCTATACCAAAAGAACAGGCGATTTTCATGGTCCATGAAGTATGAACCACAATTACCGGCAAAAACTGTTCATCAGCACGGTTGTGTGCGTCCAAATAGACACATAAAAAACGCACAGCTTGTGCAGTTTAATTTGCGCAGTTATCTCCTTCCACATGGCGAGAAGCAGGAGAAGGAAGCAGACGGCCAAGCGCAAGATGAGCGAAGTGCCGTCCATTCCTGGGACATGCGTCGTGCTGCTCGCCGGCATGTGGCTGACAACGAACCCCGGCAGCACCACCCATGCATTCCTTCCTCCGTGTTCTTGCCGGCCTTAATTCGCCTCACTGGTGAAAGAAGATACGTGCCGTTTTGACTCGCAACCAGATGGATTCTGGTCTGGTACGTACTGTCCCTCCAAGCAAATAAACAATCATAGTTAAACGAGTAAACAACTAGTTAATGTGTCTTGCAATCCTTATTTAACTATGATTAATTTATGTCCAGCTCAACCATCTTGATACCGATATTCCTTAAAAACAATTAATGTGTTATCTTTTGTAATATGATGGCTGGCCTTATAAATTTATGAATCCTCATATTTCCTTCAACATATCATCACACACATGGGCAAGTTGAGCTGAGAAAACTTCAGCTAATTACTGTTACTGGTTGGATGCTTTAATTAGGAATCAAATGCCTGGCTAATGAAGAAAAAGATATATAAGCAGAGCAAAGTACTTTATGCTAGCTCCCTGCAAAAGGCCAAAGCATCACATTGCATTGTCTCCTCATCTGATGTACAAGAGTGAGAAGAAGAAGACCAATTAACATAAACTAATTGCTGTCATGCATGCATATCTACATTTAAGATCTAGTTCAATGCATCATGCGTGCAAGTTGACAATATCATAAAATAGTGGTACGAACTCTCAGTTCCAAAAAAAAGCACGAATGGTATCGTACTTAAATGCACAAGCCTTGTTATGAACTCCACATCCACTATAATATCTAAAAAATTGCGAGCTCTATTATCTGTAGTACGGTTGAGTTGTACGTTTCCTACAGCAAGTGGATCGAGCTGAGCTCAGAAACCTTTATTTTTCTCTGCTCAACACGAGCAAGATCGGTAGCCATGAAAGGACGGTTGATCGTACACCACAAAAGTGGCAGGCCATGGATGCATAATGCACATATATAATGCACCATGTGCTTAGCAGAAAGATTGGTGTTAGATTTGAAAACGTTTCTGAATTCTGATCTTGAGCAGTGCTTTGGCGGTAGTGATGACAAGGGATAGTGCGGTTGGATACGGACCCCCTCTATAATTTAGCTTTGTTCCCCAGTTGTCGGATGTTGGGTGTGCCCTGGGATGCTCTCAACTACATCAGCTTCATTCATTCAGCCCTGGGTAGTGATGGGGAAAATGCCTCATGAAAATTTGGTAATCTAGTTATGTGATAGGTTATTTGTTTAGCAATTTTGGATGATTGCCGATTTTTGTTTGAGTTTGGCCTCAGTTTGTTTTGACGATTGCCAAATTTTGATATTACACTCGTGGCTCTGGTTATATATATATACACAGATATGAGAGTGCTATTTTACACCACGTGTGTAGAATAACTATTTTACACCGACTATTTTTAGTAGTAGATTTTCTCAGTAGAATAGCAATTGAATACTACTTTTTTTTCAGTAGAATAATTATTATACACCCGCGGTGTAGAATAACATTTGTGTATATATATATATATGCTACAAATAGGGTTGAAAGTTGAGCTTAGACCTCGCGAGCCAGCTCCGACTTGGGCGAGCCAAGCTTGGCTTGACTCGAAGAGCTTTCAAGACAAATTCGAGCCGCCCCCCTGGCTTGGTCGACAACCAAATTGGCTTGCGAGCCAGTTCTTTGGCTCGACCATAGGTAACTCGCAATGCCACCGTCAAGACCATAAGCTCACTCCCCTCCATCTTGTCTCGTCCCTCCCATGCGCCTTCTCCAAGGGAATGAGATTAAACCGGCCGAGTGCGTGACACTTCCTGTGCGCCTGTCGCCACTAGGTTCAAGACACAAAGGTGCCGCCTATCACCGCTAGCCCTAGGGTGCCAGTTACCGTCGCCGTTCCCCGTAGCGTCCCCTCCATCTAATGCCAGTCGGCAACCACCCACATCTTGGTGTCTAGGCCCCGACACCTCCGCCCAAAGCTAGCCAAGCCAGGGAACTCGACCAAGCTGAGACCGAGCCTGGTTGGCTCGGTTCGTTGCCAGTCCTAGCTACGTATGCTCCCCTCTTCTTGTCATCCGGTCATCAAATTGAATAGCACAAAACAAACTATTAATTATATTGGAAAACTATTAGGGAATACTACACATTGCCGATGGAAGAGTAAAGATTTAACACATAAAACCATTGAAAGAAAATCAAAAATCCCGACCAATAAGTTTAAGACGATCCATTGTATTTAATTATATCGATAAAAAAAATCCTTTGAACGTGGCACGCGACCGAGAGCGCTCCATGAGCATACTTCTACGAGCGTTTACTATACGAGGGGGATTTTTTTCGTGTGAGACCCATACGTACGCCAATATAGATAGATAGATCAGTGTTCTCTTAACTAAAGGCTCTCTACCACTACACTAACACCATTGAAAAATAATATCATAAACCTATTTGCGATAATTAACACAAGTGTATGTATTCTATGTTTTTAATGGAAAATATGTACAAGACATTGTTTCTTTTTTTTGGCCAAAGTGTTCATGATTAAGGGCCAACCTGGTTGTGGGGTTAGCCACAGCTATTTTAATCTATAAGATAATCATGCTTCTTTTCTTCACTGTTTGCCCATGCATATGGGTGGAGATTAACTCAATCAAATAGATACCCATAACATGGGCCATTGCCATCACCACCACATTTACCCTAAAAAATATAGTCACCTTTATTTAAATCTCATTATTTGTTCATTTGGATTTTAGACAATAGCGAATTCCTTTTGGCATAATGTCACTGATGCTGATTCTTAATAGAGTTTTTCCTCCTTCCCACGATATTACAACTTAAGACCAAATTTAATATTTTATAATATAATAAATCTATAATATAACAACTTATGACCGGATTTGATATTTTACAATATAATAAACCTCGACAGTAGCATTGTCTATCGACAGTAGCATTATTGTCCAGATACGTTGAACTCTGAAAAATATCAAATTCAATTTTAATTACAATATTAGTATTATGGGAAGATGAGCAGATAATACACTCATAATTCGCCTGATGACTCGTTTCAGACATGCCCAGCTTGCCATGCAAAACTACAACTAACAATTTTGATTGCAGCAGCCACTAGCTTGATTGGAGCCTTGGATAGTTGGATGCAACTTGATATAGCTAGAGCAACACCACCACTTGGCATGTTTAGTTGCTAGCCACTATTTATCAATAAAAATTGCCACACTTGTCTAAGGAGATGTTATCAAATTCTCCGCCACACTTTGGCAAGTATAAGAAAATCTTGCCACACTTTTTAAAGTCAATAGCATGTGGGATCAAAAAAATCTTATCACAGTTTATGGTAGCAATCAAACAACTATCAATGTAGTCAAACTTATCTAATTTTAGGTACGACAAAGTGTGGCTAAGAACCGAATAGCCTCTTAGAACTAGTCAGATCAACTCCAGTGAGATGACCACACAGTTGTTGCTGCAAAAGTTTTAATGACGATAATATATCATATCACAAATCCTTTCAGCTGTTGGCCCGGCCCCTTCGATCTGAAGATTGATGAGCATTCTTTTTATTATTAATTGGCGTGATTCTCATGGGAATACGTGCTCACATCGCCTGCCGCTCGAATTGTTTACACCGTTTATAAACAAAAATCTCAAAAATTATTTCGAAGAAATTTTCAACACACAAATTAGCTGGGTTCGTCTACTTTTTCTGCTGCAGAGTGAAGCTAGGTCTAGGTGAGATCTAAACAAATTAAGGTGGCTGGGCTTTGCTGCATCTGCAGCAGGAGACCAAGAAGCAGCACACGAATCTAGCGGTCGCCATGCATGCATATCGCATGCATGGTATATCCTGCCTTAGTTTGCGTTGCTAGGGCACATGCATGATGGAGATGGATGGATGCTGAGAAGCAAGAGATGTGCGTGCCCGCAAATTTCTAGGGCAAATTAAATCCTTAATTTCTAGGGCAAGTGAAGCATAATACAAAAAGAGAATTTTATGGTGCCCGCAGATTTTATAAATTATCCGATCTATACGATTCAATCATGCTCATATTTGAAATCGGTGATCTATTATCTCTTAGAGGTAATAGGTCATGTAATCCTCCTTTAATATGTGTGGGTCTATATAAATGCAATAATAATTGGGTCCATTTACGGTGTCTCCGTTACCTCCTAGGAGGTAATAGTTAAAATTAATCTAAACCGTTGATTAAATGTGTTTAAAATAATTATGAAAAACAATCTGCATGCATGTCACCTGCATGGAAAGTATGTTGATTATTTTATTTTTTAGTACATACAATAATTAATATGTTAACATGCAAAGAAATTAATTAATTTTTGCATGTATATAGGTCCACACTTGTTAAAGGAAAGATTATATGATCTATTACCTCTTAGAAGTAATAAGTAACTTATATCAAATATGAACCATTAGATCGTACAGATAGGATGGTTCACAATTTGGGGGCACCATAAAATTCTCCTAATAATTTATTTGTTGGCATGCTAGTAGATTAATTGTTGTATGCACTAGACAAATGAAATAATCAACAAAATTTTCGTGTGGATGACATGGATGCATATCACTTTCCTTAATCAAGTTGATTAGCCCATTTTATTTTTAATTAAATATTTTAAATATACTTAATCAATTGTTCAGATTAGTTTCAACTATTACCTCCGAAAAATGGCAAGGGTACGTAAATAGACAACATGGTGTTGAATGCAACGCATGCATGCATGAGGAAATGGTATTAGAATCTAATCGCGTTGATTAGGGTTATGTTAAGTTTGTGTAGGTTTGGTCGATCGATCACGGTGTCATGTCTCCCCCTTGTGCTATGTCTGAGTGGAGGGGAACATATAAAGGTCAAAATGGGAAGGATAAAATGAAGATAATTTGATTAAAAGATATACAGAACAACTTGGGCAGTTTAATTTACTGTCTATGCTATCAGAAATTGCAGCATAAATTTCACTGTGTGTGTGGGGGTGGGGGGTGGGGGGCTATAACATCATGTTTTTTTTTGAAAGCATTGGCACTGATATGTATTTTTGCAAAATTTACTCTCTTGCTCATGCTTTCTAGGCATATTGGCATGCTTAGTCATATAGTGAGTTGCATGCATGCTTATTGATACTTTGTAGTTTTACAAAAATAACTAAAACAAGTAAGAAACACATATTCTCATGAAAAAACCAGAGACCCCCCCTTAATTTTCTACCTTACATTAACATTGCCACTCATGTCCTCCTTAATACATTTTGTCTTCTGTCTTCAGAAGAAAAAAATGCAATTTGGTGATTTCTCCTGTCTTCAGAAAAATGCAATTTGGTGTGCACTCTCTCTCTCACGCTATAAATTAAGATTTACCATCTTATAATATTAGTTGGTTCTTCAAAAAGTCACGCAAAACCAATTAAGCACCAATAATATATATGTGGCATCATACCTGTATTTTCTGCTTGAACAAGTAATGCATAACGAGTTCAGACCCCAGTGGCCGAACCTTCCGCATAGTGAGTTCGGACCCCAATAGCTGAACCCTCAGCATAACGAGTTCGGGTCCCAATGGCCGAACCCCCCGCATAACGAGTTCAGACCCCAATGGTCGAACACTCCGTATATTGAGTTCAGACCCCAATGGCCGAACCCTCCGCTAAGTGAGTTCGGACCTTAGTGGCCGAACTCACCTCCGCTCTAGGTGGACCACCTAGTGGGAGAGTTCGGCCCGTGATGGCTGAACATACCTCTGGCCTAGCAGGACCCTTCGTTGATATGGTCCGAAGTACCTTCGACGTGGCCAAACCCTCCTCCGGACAATGGGTTCGGCTCGTAGTGGACGAAGCCGCTAGAACCGCCGATGCCTCCGCCATACTACTGGGCAAGATCCCCGTGGGCTCCAAACTACACCTCTCCACCGGAGTGCCCTTCGTAGTATAGTGTTGCCCATGTTTTCCGAGTGTTATGATTGGCAGGGACAAGTGGACACGACGAAGGGAGATGTTTTCCACAGGCTGTCCGTGGTACCTCCGAATCGACTCACGCAGGACGAAGCCAAGGAGGATGGGCGTGAAGAGGCGAGGGAGAGGGAGTATGAAGCTATCACAGTCAAGGTAGGGTCTCAGGAGGTCCCAATCCCGAAGGCCCCCTCGCCGAAGCACAACGGAGGTAAGTCCCCTAGTCATGCCAAGGCCACCACCGAGGCCCAATCCGATCGGCCTAGCGAGGCCGATCCGACCGACGAGGTACAAGGAGAGTTTATCACCAAGCACAAAGATTACAAGGCCGACCAGATAATTCCCGCTTAGCCAAAAATCATAGGAATAAGTTAGTGGCGCCTAGTACTAAGCCACAACCATCTTGGGCACCTTCGGGCATGTCCAAACCACAGAAAAGGCACCTACAACATCTATGGTCACAGGAGATACGTGAGAAGAAGGTCGAGGATGAGCGAGATGTCATCTTTGAGGAAATCTGCCCTCGCCCCGTCGTTAAGCAAGTATGGAAGCCCAAGCCGGTTGAGACAAAAAAACCCGACTCCCATTCTGAGCGATGACAACGATGACATGCTCGACGACGACTACACACCCGTCTCTGAGGGGCCCACACCTCAGGCGATGGACATAAACGTCGTCATGCTTCCCGCCGAGTTCGTACTACCATGAGACAAGGCCAAGGTCGCTCAGTTGAACCTCGGCCCACGAGACGCTATTTTCGAGAAGCTCGAGGATACGACTCATCACCTAAAGCCTCTCTACGTCAAGGGGCACATTGACGGGAAGCCGATCTCCAGGATGCTAGTTGACGGTGGCGCCACTGTCAACTTGATGTCGTACTCTCTTTTGAAGAAGCTTAGCAGGGACGAAGAGGATCTAAAGAAAACCAACCTAATGCTCAATGACTTCAACGGTGAGAGCTCTGAAGCAAAAGGCGTTCTCTCCCTGGAGTTGACGGTGGGCAACAAAACATTACCGACGGCGTTCTTCGTCGTCGATGTGCAAGGTAACTACAACGTGCTACTTGGGTGTGATTGGATTCACGCAAATTTCTGCATTCCATTTACTTTGCACCAGTGCATGATGTAGTGGGACGATGATGATGTGGAGATTGTACCAACAGATACTTTGGCCCAAGTAGCATTGGCTGATGTATCTATCGACATCGTCCATGATAAGGTAGAGTGTTTATCAGGTAGATACCTATTGGATTACGACTTCGTTAGCGTGTCCGGGGGACATTTTGTACCCATGTCTGTAAAGCCAGCCGATGTAGCACAACTATTTCTAAAGTAGCAGTCATGTATAGTAAGAGTAATCTTGATTGACTTAAGTCTCGCGTGGAGCAATATCAGTCTTCTAAAGATGGTATTGCCGAAGCCATTGAAGATTTTAGCGAAGTAGAAAAGTTAGGACAAGGTTTCATGTCGGTCGACCCTTTAGAAGAGGTCGATATAGGCAATGGTAGCGTTCCAAGGATGACTTTTGTAAACCAAAATTTACAGGCTGATGAAAAGGCCAAAGTAATAAAGTTGCTTCGGTCATACGTTGATTGTTTCACATGTGCATATAGTGAGATGCCCGGACTAAGCCGTGAGCTCGTAGAGCATCGACTTCCTATCAAACCCGGGTTTAGGCCTTATAAACACCCCCCTCGCCGCTTTAATTCAGCCATGTATGACCGAGTTAAAGAGGAGGTAGAATGATTGCTCAGAGCTGAATTTATTAGGCCATGCAGATATGCTGAATGGGTTGCTAACATTGTGCCTGTAGAGAAGAAAGGGAGCGGCAAAATATGAGTTTGTATTGATTTCAGGGATCTGAACAAGGCCACTCCAAAGGACTAGTATCCCATGCTGATAGTCGACATGTTGATCAACGATGCTTTAGGACATAAGGTACTAAGTTTTCTTGATGGAAACATTGGTTATAATCAAATTTTTATGGCCAAAGAGGAAGTCTACAAGACAGCCTTTCGATGCCCTAGTTTTGTCGTCTTGTTTGAGTGGGTCGTTATGACTTTCGGTTTAAAGAATGCTGGCGCTACGTACCAACGTGCTATGAACCTGATCTTTCATGCCTTGCTAGGAGTTATGCTAGAAGTCTATATAGATGATGTCATAGTCAAATCAGATGCTATGGGAAACCATTTAGCCGATTTGAGAGTTGCTTTTGATAGAATGTGTCAGTATGGATTAAAAATGAGCCCACTCAAGTGTGCGTTCGGTGTGTCAGCCAACAAGTTCTTAGGGTTCATGATTCATTAAAGAGGTATTGAGATTGATCCTAAGAGGCTTGAAAATATTAGGAACTTTGAAGCGCCGACATGCAAGAGAGATTTGCAAAAGTTGCTAGGCAAGATGAATTATTTGCGCCGCTTCATATCTAACTTGTCTAGAAAGATTGATGCTTTTGTCCCCATACTCCGGCTAAAAAATGAGGCCAAGTTCGTTTGGGGGGCAAGTCAACAAAGTGCCTTCGAGAAGATTAAAGAGTGCTTGTCATCACCGCCCGTGGTAAGAGCACCAAAAGCCAGGATTCCGTTTCGGCTGTACATTACTGCAGAAGATGGCGTGATAGGAGCCGTGCTAACTCAAGAGGTGGAGGGAAAAGAGTACATCATCACATTTTTGAGCCGCCACTTGCTGGACACCTAGACAAGGTACGTGTTTGTGGAGCATTTTTGTTTATCACTTTATTATGCATGTACCAAATTATGTCACTATCTTCTCCCTAGTACATGTATTATTGCTTGTCATAAAATACATGTTACAGAAGTCAATTCTAAGTGGTAGAATCGGGAAGTGGGCTTATGCTTTGATTGAATATGATTTGTCTTATGAACCTTTGAGAGCCATGAAAGGCCAAATCGTCGCTAATTTTATAGTTGATCACCACGTAGATGCCAATTGGGGTAACAGTGTTGCTCTATTTGAAGTAGTGCCATGGAAACTTTATTTTGATGGTTCGGCTTGCAAAAATGGCCAAGGTATTGGAGTAGTTCTCATATCACCTAGTGGTATGCGCTTTGAGACCTCGGCCCGTTTGGAATTTCCTTCTACTAATAATCGAGCCGAATATGAAGCTTTATTGCTAGGACTTGAATTACTAGGTTCCATGGGTATTAAACATGTTCATGCATATGGTGATTCTCTGTTAGTGGTACAACAAGTAGCTAACATTGCTCAATGTTTGAATGGTTTGGTAAATAGCTACTTGGATAGATGTTTAGACATAATTGCTACCTTTGATGACTTCAAAATTTCTCACGTGTCCAGATAAGCCAATAAAATTGCAAATGATTTGGATCAGCAAGCATCTGGCTATCAAGTCAGGAGAGGAAAATTTTCTATACAGGGAAGGCCGATGCTTGAACTCCCTACCTAAACCAGAGGCTTCGGGCGTACGCGAGGCCCATCGTACCATCCGGACCAGACCCCTTCACCCACCGAAGGATGTTGCATGCCGGAGCCCTTCATCCACCGAAGGACTCTGCACACCGGGCTCCTCACATCGAAGCCTTCTGAGCGTCGGAGGCCTTCGCATGCCGGATCCCTCCGTCGAAGGGCTTCGGTCCGATCGGCTCGATCCGACTAGCCCTCAGTAGGAATAGGAGTGGCTCGGGGGGCACTTTGAAAATGACATCTAGACGCCACTTCGGAGAAGGAATTGGCGAACCCTCCAAAGATCCAGAAGGATGATTGGAGAATTCCAATTGTCCAATATTTAAAGGATCCTAGTCAAAGGGTTGATCGGAAAGTTTGGCGACAGACATTTAAGTTTTATTGCTTGATGATGTGTTGTATCGCCGAACTATTGATGGAGTACTTCTAAAGTGCTTAGATGCCAATCGGTCTAGAGTGGCTACAGGAGAAGTTCATGAGGGACTTTGTGGCACTCATCAGTCGGCCCAGAAAATGAGTTGGATGCTCAAAAGAGCGGGCTTTTATTGGCTGACTATGACTGAGGATTGTTTTAAGTATTATAGAGGGTGTGAAGCATGTCAAAAGTTTGGTAATATTCAGTTGGCTCCTGCGTCGCTACTTAACCCTATTATCAAACCATGACCGTTCTGAGGTTGGGGTTTAGACTTCATCGGCCAAATTCATCCTCCCTCTTCAAAAGGGCATCAGTTTGTGTTGATGGCAATGGATTATTTCACCAAATGGACCGAGGCCATGCCTCTCAAGAACATGACTCACAATGAGGTAACTGATTTCATCTTGAAACACATTATACATAGATTTGGTATTCCCCAAACTCTCACTACAGATCAAGGTACTTCATTTATTGCTAAAGAAGTGAGAGACTTGTCCGAATTTTATGGTATTAAGTTGATAAACTCTTCACCATACCATGCTCACGCCAACGGTTAGGCCGAGTCTAATAATAAAACTGTAATTAAGATCATTAAGAAGTTGCAAATCATGGTGCTACCAAAGTTAGTCCATATGAGTTAGTGTATGGACAAGAAGCCGTTCTACCAGTGGAGGTAGATCTTGGCTCTTTAAGATTTCTTAAGCAAGATGGCTTATCGGTCGATGAATATAAAACTCTTTTGAAGGATAATTTGGAAGAAGTGACCGATAAAAGGTTAAGGGCTCTAGAAACTATAGATAAAGATAAAAGGATAGTAGCTAGAGCTTACAATAGAAGAGTCAAAGCAAAATCGTTTTAAGTTGGTGACTTGGTTTGGAAGACAATTTTGCCCTTACGCACTAAAAGCCCCAAATTTGGTAATTGGTCACCTAATTGGGAAGATCCTTTTAAGGTAGCCAAAATCGCTCTAGGTAATGCATACTTGTTAGAATCTCTACAAGTAGAGCGATTTCGAAGAGCTTTAAATGGCAGGTATTTGAAAAAGTACTTCCCAAGTGTGTGGCAAAGCGCTTAAAAGTGTCAAAAGGCCGATATGGAGTATATCGTCCTTAGCCCGTTGTGCTCTTAGCTCACTTAGTTTGCTAAAAGTTAGGGGGCATGTGTTGATAGCAAAAAATAGCATTAATGGTCGAAATTGTCAAAATATCAATTTTGGTAATTTTGGGCCGAAAATATGCAACTCATGGTACAAGCCAAAACCTTAAAGTGCCGGAGGCCCATCTGCATAGGGCCTCGGGGTCCTTTTAGCGGCCTGCTTCGCAGGCTGGCTTCGGCCCGAAGGCCCTTCGGTGGCCTGCTTTGCCGAAGCTTCGGCTCGAGGAGCATGCTTCGGTGGGCCGGCCGAAGGCCCGCTTCGGGTAGGCTTCAGATAAAGAGTGTGATACATATTTAGGTTGTTTTTATCTATAATCTTGATTAGGCCGAATCTTATCAGATTAGAGTTAGAGATAAGAAGACTAGCCCTATAAATACAGGGGTGAGACCGGTTCATAGGACCCCCAACACAG
This sequence comes from Zizania palustris, assembly GCA_019279435.1. Classification (NCBI taxonomy): domain Eukaryota; kingdom Viridiplantae; phylum Streptophyta; class Magnoliopsida; order Poales; family Poaceae; genus Zizania; species Zizania palustris. Next base: position 24,630,955 of record JAAALK010000081.1, on the reverse strand, counting down.
ATCAACTCTTCAAACTCTAGTTTGAACTGTACCTTTATTTTCTTTACTTTCCGCATTAGATCAGTATACCTTCATGGGTTTGCGTTGGAAGCCCTCCATCGGCCACGCCGTAACAGTGGTAAGCCATGTTGGTTCGCCTGTGAATCATCCGTTAATCTATGTAACATATTGCTATCACCTTGTTGGCTCGCTTATGAACCATCCGTTAATCTACGTAACAGATTGCTACCTTCGTTTTGTATACTACAACACTTGATATTTGTTTGCTATAGGTTTCACGTTCGGAGCCCACTTTGCCGAAGGTTTTCGGAGCTAAGAAGCTGGTTTCGGAGGCTACCAGAGCACCCTTCGGCAAGTCTCCGCTTCGTCCGACCGTGCCAGATCCGTCACGCTGTTGTCGGTCTAGTCAAGTCCCGTGCACATGAGCTACTTCGCATTCGGAGTTGCTTCGTGCCAGAGTCACACCAGAGCCCGCTCCACACCGTACTTCATAGCATCAGCGCTCCGCATCGGACTTCATCGCTCCAGTGCTCCGCGTTGGATTTTGTCGTGTTAGAGGCTTCGCACCGAACCCTGTCGTTCGGAGGCAATTTCGCGTCGCGATCTGTTTGGAGCCTGTCTTCGGCTAGATCGATCCGAACGCCAAAGGCTACCTTCGGCACACCCTTTGCTCTAGACGCCGAAGGACCCCCTTCGGGGACCCTTCACACGGTATACTCCAAACCAATCAGGCTCCGTTCGGTCGATTGGATTATTTTATCTATATATTTCAGCTAATTGGTTTATTTCTTTGTAATCTGATTACCTAGCGACTCCACCCCCTTGCCACTATTAAGGGTAGTTAGAACACGACGTCAGCATTGTGTTCCACTTAGGCTTGTCTCTAAGTATCCACACATTTTTGGATCGTCGAACCGACCCAAGTGCGGGGGCATGTTTTCGTTGACACGAAAATGTGCCCCCACACTTGGGCCAATTCGATGATCCAAAAATGTCGTGAGACGTTGACATCGCGTTCCGACAACCCTTAATCAGTGGTAAGGGGAAACAGAGTCACCAAGAAATTCAATTATATCACTCAAAATATAACCTAATTATCCGAAAAATAAATATTGTCAGATTTAATTGGCTAACTAAAGCCGATTAGACGAAAAATAGAATAGTCGGTTAGACCGGCCAAGTAGAGCCAGTCGGACCGCACGATATATATAATGTTACTGAAAAAATAAAGGGTCTGAAGGGCTCTAGAGGGAGGCTTAGGCCTGTTGACCGGTCGGACTAGGGGACAAGCCTCGGTTGGACTAACACCGATGCGAAGGGGGGTTGCCAAAGAGGGGATCCAGTGTTTTATGCGAAGGGGTGCAATCGGGACTCCGGGCGGTTGGACCGACGAAGTATTCCCGGTCGGACCGATGGCGAGGCCTCGGTCAGACCGAGGGCTCCGGCGCCGTGGGGTCCGACTCGAGGTGGCTTCGGTGCGAGGTGTCTCAACTACGGATGGGGTCTTCGGCGCATACTCGGCTGGTCGGATCGACCAAGCCCTATCGGTAGGACCGACTGGTGCCGGCAACACCCTGACGAAGGTGGCACGGATCGGTCAGACTAGGTCCACGCCATCGGTCAGACTGGCGATAGTAGATCTAATCGCTAGTTTCATCCGGTGATCTCCTTGCTGATATGGGACGGAACCCAAAATCTTTGGTGATGAATATGAAGATGTATTCTTTGCAAAAAAACCAAAAATCAAGTATAAATTCGGCCTAGAGACTGAATTTGATCAAGAAAACCGACAAAAGACGATAAAAACGATAAAAATCCGTTACGTGGTTTAGACGGGTAATTCACAGTCGAATCAACAAGGCTTACCACGGTTACAATGTGATGCACGGGGGGCTTTCAGCGCAAACCCACGAAGATGGACTAAACTAATCCAGAAAAGTAGATGAAAGTAGACATACAATTCAAAACTAGGGTTTTGAAGTATTGATCTATAGAGATATCCTTTAAATCGACCTCACCCCTTTATTTATAGGGACTGGTATCAAGTTCCCTGACTCCTAAACTAAGTAGGATGCGGCCAAACGTGGTTAGGATTTATTTATAGATAAAAACAGCCCAACATCAAACTCTATATCTAATTTTAAACTTGGGCCGGTCTGACCGGGCCTACATGGTCGGTCGGACCGGTCTACTATGGCCGGTTGGACCGGCATGTGCCGGGGAAGACATATTTTCGGCCCAATTTACCAAAAATTGATATTTTGACAATTTCGACCATTAATGCCATTTTTTTGCTATCAACAAGAGCCTTGATCAATAATATCATCTATTCACCTAAAACTCATGGCACATTGCCAAGCCTAGGTATGTAGGATTAGGGCGACTCCTTATATGGGATCAAGATATATTGATTGAGTTTAACCTCCGATCATGTTAGGGATAGCAATTTTAGTAAACTTTGTTGTTCTGGTTAAAGCTTTCATGGTTAGGCCTGATACTTTAGTTATATCAATGAGTTTGTTAGTTATACATACAATATATCGGTCACAATTGTTGCATGCTTCATGTTGAGATTTGTTTATTGTAGCAATCACATCGCTCTAGTGTTCTACAATAAAAATGATCAAGTATCAATTATGAATCTAGTACTATCTCGGTTCAGTTCGATCTAATAGATTTATATGGGTTATGGGAGATTTTTAGCTTAATGGCACTAAATTGATATTTTATCGGAGTGTTTGCCCATAAAGTTATCTTTAATATATTTGCATCGGATCTAGTTCTTTAAAAATTGCAATCCATCGTGTTTGCTTTAACTTTTAACATTGTCTTCATTAAGTTTGATCTCTTTGAGTTATTGTTGATAATGATAGGTTCATTTATCTATAAGCCAATATGCAGAAAAAAATTTGTTCATGAATAAAATATTCTTTATTTCATTATGCTGATGATTATTGCATTATATTTTTCTGATCGATTGAGTATGGTTAAGCCGATATGTTAAGATCCTATTGATTTTTGTGTCAACAAAAGGGGCAAAACATACACAAGTTGGGCACAACCAATTGTCCCAATGTGGCAGTAGCACTAGAAATTTGGAGTCTAACATAATGTGATAAATCCAATGTCTCGGGGACTAGGGCTAGGGTATGCCATGGCACACCTATCAAATCATGTGGGTTTGCCCCTTCTATATTAGGGATGGCAATGGGGACCCCAAACTCGATACGCAGTGGGGAAAAACTCTATTAGCTAATACCCATGGCATACCATATAGGGAAGGACTGTAAGTGTGAGAAATTTAATACCCACGGTAATGAAATTGGTCAGAAAGTAGTCCCCATCAGGTAACCTGGGCTCGGGACGTTCCCTAGGCCCTTGTCCTCGTTTCCCCATGGTTTTGATAGACCTTCTTGTCTATGATAACTTTCTTTTATTTTTTTTATTTTTCAAAAAAAATATGCCATCAAAGATAAAAAAGATGAAGTTTCATACAAGCATGAAACACTATAATTGTAGAGGCAGTTCAAGACTTCAAAACATGAAAAAAATTGATTATTTGTCCCTCTCAAGATGACCAAAAAATGTATAAAAGCATTTTAGCTATTTCCTATATAGATATGACTTACAATTCACCTCGATGCTTTACTAAAGTCCAAAGGATTACGTGATATCGCATAGGATTCAAACTTGCAGAAGGTCTCGATGTGAACTTTATTCCGTTTATCCTTCATTGTAGATAAAATCTTCACAAATTCTGAATTCAAAGTTTACTTTTGACACACAACTCACTTGATAAAGAGTACATACATGTTTGGGAGTAGCAAATTGCAATTACCCTTCAGAAAGTTGTATGGACAAAGTGTGCACAATAATTTGTAGTGTGAGTGAAGTGTAGATACGATCTGATTCTCCCATTCAGGACACTCACATCTGAAACACAAGTGAAACAACTCGTTACTCCTGCTTGACATGGGAAGATTAATGCCACATGAAACAAAAAATCATATTAAACGATGCTCTACAAATGGAAACAACAAGGTCATTTCAACAAACTTGAACTAATACAAGATTTAAAACAAAGCTTGTACAAACAGAAGCATAAGAATGGCCATAGCAAAATGAATGACATTCTAGAGATCAAGAATATTGCGAGGAAGAAATAATATCCAAAACAAGCCAACATTTTTCATCTATTGGTGCAGTTATGAATGTTACCCAAAATTGAAAAGAGTAGCACAATGTTGTTTGGAGAAAAATGTATGTTTTCCTTTCACATCTTTAATGTGACTTGGGATGTGAAAATTCTGATATACTTCATGTTTACATGATCAATTCCACATCAAAACAATTGAAATAAAATATATGCATTACAATAGGGCCAATCCACAACCTATTTAATTTTCGAAACAAGCAAGTAAAATGTACTTTATGCCAAGCAAGCCTCACATTGTGAGTCAATGATAGAGAGATCAATAGTGCTAGGCCCCGGAACCTGAGTGTAGTAAGATTCTCATATCTAACTTCATTAGTGTTGATTACCACTTATAGAAATCATCTAAGTACAACGAGAATCACATGACGTTAACAGTAACGAGCACCATGTTTTTAGATCATATGCGACAAGTGAAATAAGATTAGGTATGAAATACGATAGAGAGATCAACTTGAATTACATGGCGCAAGGCAATAAATCACTATTCAGGCTGATTGGATAAATAACTATTCAGTCTGACTGGATAAATAACTATTCAGTCTGACTCGATAAATAACTATTCAGTCTAATTGTTTGATCAAGCAATTTGATGAATACAATTATCTCTATCAACACAATTTTGAATTTTTACAACCTACCTGATGGACCACATAATTAGGTTGTATAAGAATACTAAATAAGGACCTTTCGACCTTTTTGGTACTCATCCCATAACCTAATTGAAAAGTAGTTCTGCTTTGGTAGTACCAGGGAAAATGTTTGAAAGTAGCTCAGGGATAATTGCAGCAATCCACATGCCTATTAATTTGCTTTCTGTTGCTCTATAGTTATGCCCATAGCCCATACTATTGCCTGGGGCATGGTGCATCGGTCAAACCCCAAATGATGTTTAATCTAGCAGTGTAGGCATCCCTAGGTGATGATGAGGCCCAAGGCAGTGAGGCCAATCGATGGTGAGGGCTCAAGGTGATGGCGATGACCCTAAGCGATGGCGGCTCTAGTGGCTAGGGCGGCCATAAGTGATGATGGGCCCCTATGCGATGGCAGTAGCCCTAGGTTATAGCGCTGGTGAGACCCATGTGGTGGCTACGCTAAAAGGTAGCTGCGACACTAGGTTCATGAAGGGGCTCAAAACTTGGGTATGGGGACCAGTTGGTTTCCCCATAACTGCATTAGGATGTTGACAGAGAAATTTCCCCACCCATGTGTGGGGATGATCATTTATGTTTGTAACGAGGATGGGGATGTAAAACCCGATGGGTAGACCCATTGCAATCCCTATCTATATACAATACACCAAAAATGTAATACTTATAACAACGAAAATAACATCATCTAAACATAGTATAAAATAATGTATTATATTGATCATATCAAGATATTAACAAAACCCCTTTCCCTAGTGCAATAAGAAAATGATCACATAATGCCATAAGAAGCGGATTGAAATAACATAATGATGAAATTTCTAGGACCAAGATGGATTGTTCAAATTATAAAGGAAAAATAAAATCTTGATGGAAGCAAAAAAAATCAAAACCATATAGTAAAAAGTTCATTTGCCATGCATGTCACTGCAAATGGAACAATTAAGATAAATTGCAGTAAATCTCAAGCAGAAGCATGGGTGAATCTTCATCCTCTATGATCTCTGGCTTCACAGAACCCACTTGAGATGCAGGTTGTGCCACAGGCTGTGCCATAGGTTGTGCCACAAGCTGTGCTAGCGGCAGAGATGATGCTTCTGTACCCTCTGAGCGAAGCTCTTTGATACGGTTGCGGATTCCCTTACGGCTCATAGCTATCATACATTGTAGCTCTTCAAGATGCACAGGGTCCAAATCATCCATGTTCTTGCGTAGTCCGGCGATGATATCATTCATAATAATAATGATATCAAGTTGACGATTTTCAGAAATCATCCTCTTCAATTTGTTCTCTGCTTGAGCAAGTTTCTTGTGAAGGATGGCTTCCCTATCCAACACTCCGTTGTCAACGGAAGACTCTGGCAAGTCCAAGCAGGACTGCATCATGTTGGTGGTCTCTTGCATGGAAGGACACACTTTTGGCTCGGCTGTATCATCAATGTCATCTATGACGACATAGGCTGGGTCATTGCAGAGCATAGACACCTCTTGCACCTCATCGAGTATCCCATTAGACACTCTCTTACTCTCATGCCTAGATGTTCCCTCAACATCATTGGCTTTTGGATGGATAGTGGTTTTCCCACGAGGCATGGCTGGAGAAGACTCGGAGGGAAGAAAAGCAGGGTGGTTAAATTTTGGGTTTGTTTGGTGTAAGGTGTTGCAGGCCAGGGGGTGCCAATTTATAGCCACCTTGAGGCTAAATTTGTAATTATCACCCAAAGACAAATATGGTTGCTAGTAATTAAGAGTAAAGGATATGATCAAATTAACGACAAATATATATATATATATATATATTTACTTCTTTGGATATGCATCTATCTTTATCTTATAATTTCTGCGGTGCAACAAAAACCATCAAGAACTTCTTAAAATAGCTTTATATACTAAATAAGCAAAAATCTTGTAATGTATGTAATAGGTGATATGTAATCATTTTGCTAAAGTTGTGTAATATTATTTGGAAGGCGCGAAAGCGATTTGAAATTTTTTGAAGAAAACACAAGCATTAATTAATTTTTGACACAACATTCCTATTTGCAGTTCTTGGTAGTACTCCTCAACAGATTTATTTCCTGGGCCTAAGAAAGATTATGGATATGACTCATGACCAAGAACACAACTCTAAACCAGCAACCCGACGTTGACTATGGATCAAAATTCAGCAATATGACACTGTGATGAAATTGCATAGGGTAGAAACACTAGGACGTTGAGGATAATTTTCCCTAGATGACTACGATATTTTTGGCTTTTTTCTAGAGTTCTAGGACAAAGACAAAGAACTAACTAAGCGATACAATGATACCTGATGGGCAACTTGAGATCTGATACCACTTGATGCACATGAGGGTTCCCGATCTTCTGTCAGTGGAGGTGTTTATAACAAAAAATGGCATTAATGGTCAAACTAGGCAAATACTGAAAAATAGTATTTTTGACTGAAAATATGTCAACCTGGCAAAGGCTGGTCTGACCGGCTATGGTAGGCCGGTCTAATCGGCCAGGTCCAGTCAGACCAGACCCATGGGCTCGGTCAGACCGGCTAGGGTCTGGATTTCGGATCCGAGTAGGATTCGAGGTATTTTCGCCTAAAACTTATCTCAACAGAGTTTTGGACGCATCTAACTCTATCTCTAGCGAGGGATAACTAGCCCACCCCCTATAAATACTAGGGGCAAGGCCGATTCAAGGCTCTCTCCAACATACCATCCAAAGCCCTAGCTTTGAATCATATTTACTTTCTTTACTTTTCTGCATCTTCGTGGGTTTTCTTGAAAGCCCTCCATCTACCATGTCCGTAATCACGGTAACCCTTGATGGTTCGCTTGTGAACCTCCCGTTAATCCACGTAACGGATTGCTATCCTTTTTATCGGTTTTTAGCCCCCTACCTAGCAATTCGGCCCTCTGGCCGAATTGTGTTTGATCTCTTATTGTTTTTGTAGGTCAATTGCCTTCCTAAACATCCCTGCGAAGTTTGGGAGCAATTGGAGATTGTTTGCTATGTTTGCCGAGGCTTAACAGATCGAATCTGTTACTTCGGTCCGACCGGCATTGGTGTACCGGTCTGACCGGAGCACCCTCGTCACACCGTTGTCGGCAACAGCCGATCCGACCGACGGTACTCCGCTGGTCTGACCAAGACCCTTCGCATTGGGCGCGCTGAAGCTGAGGTCCGAACCCGTCGAAGCCCTAACCTCCGAAGCCCTGCGCGCCGGAGCTCCACACGTTCGAAGGTCGACACCCCGAGATCCCTTCGCTCGGTGTGACTGGAGTAGCACGGTCGGTCCGACCGACGAAGCTTCGTCGGTCAGACCGCTGGAGTCGCACTTCGCATCTACCTTCGGGAGACCGCCCGAAGCCCCTTCGCAGCCCTTTGGTCTGACCAGGGTTGTACCTCTGGTCTGACCGGGCTTGAGACCGAAGGCGTCCCAAGGACCATTCGGACCAGCATCTGCTATAACTCCGAATCGGCCTCCGAATTGGCCGATTTCAGGTATTTTGGTCATTTTGTTACTGTTTACATTGCTATCAATACTTTAGGCCAATTGGATTAAAATATTAATTATTTATCTGATTGCCTGGCCACTCCAAATCCCTTGTCACTATCCAGGGTAGTCGGAACACGGTGTCGGTACCGTTGCGATACTTTTGGACGTCGAATCGGCCCAAGTGCGGGGGCGCATTTCTGCGTCAACACACTTTCTGGTGACTCCGCTGGGGACAATGCCAACCATGACTACTACCTCTACATCAGCGGTGGGTACATCTACTACGTCTACTTCCACTACATCGCCGATGAACATTGTGGGGAGTGCGGACATCGACGACTGCAACATTATAACACCCACTATGGTGGACATATCTGAGGAATACCGAGCAAAGATCGAAGCAAAAAAGAGAGAACTCGAATAACTAATGTTCAGAGATTGCATAAAAACACGCTCGGGCTTTTTCATGCACGACAACCTCAACTTGGCCTAAGTACGCCCGTCATCACCCCCTTTATCCGCCTCACAAGTAGACCGTAGGATAGCTGCGTCTGTTGATCAAGCGGTTAGCACCTCGCTAGCCAATAAACTAGAACCCGCAGTTGTCTCACAAGTGGCGGCAATGTTTAGAAGATTTGGTTTTATTGAGGCTGATTCGCCAGCACCGATTACTAATATTCCGCCAGCACAACATATCTATAGCAGAACCGACAGTAATACCGGAAAAACCATCATGTTTCCGGCTACTTCCTCCACAGCCGAAACATATAACTAATCTTATGGACAGGCAAACCCAACTTACCAGGTACCGCCACCGTCTGCGCCCATACCTGCTCTGCCGCCGCAACTTGCACTGCATACTCCTACACCACAGCATAGGCCAGAGCATGTCGATATACCACCACGCGTCCCGCCACCACATGAAAGGCGTGCGCAAGCATTAGATCACGATGATATCGAGGAGCATATTCGTGCACTATTTAGGGAATGCACCGTCTTTGCACCTCAAGATAGAGCTAGGGTTTATCGAAAACCATATCCCGACCACTTTGACACTATTCCGTATCCTCGTGGTTATAGAGTCCTAGATTTCACGAAATTTGATGGCGAGGGTAGTAAATCCACATTAGAACACATTAGCCACTTTCTAGCACAATGTGGCGAAGCTAGTGGATCGGATGCATTAAAACTCAGATTATTTTCCTTGTCGTTGTCCGGCACTGGGTTCACTTGGTTTTCGGCACTCCCGCCAACTCCATGCAAACATGGGCTCAACTAGAGCAAAAGTTTCATGATTACTTCTGCACAGGTGAGTCCGAGCTTAGGCTATCACACCTCACATTGGTTAGGCAAAAATCCGTCAAAAGTGTTTCTGGGTATGTTAAACGTTTTAGAGATACCAGGAATAAATGTTTTAGCCTAAACATATCGAAAAGGGATCTAGAAGATCTAGTATGCAATGGTCTACGGGCAGAAATTAAGGAGCGTATGGACAATCAAAACCTCTTGGACGTTAGCTAGGTATTGCAGCAGGCTCTGGTCCAGGAAGGCCGGGCCAAAGATAGAAAATTCGTAAAAACTTTTAACAAACCAAGGGCTGAGATCCACACTATGGAGCACTCCGACGGGGAAGGATCCGAGGAGGAAGAAGATCCGGCCGACACCTACACAGCCGAATGGACCTGGAGCACGAAGTCTAAGCCCGCCACCTGCTCCGAATTGCGGCCATATCCCTCTAAGTGTCGGCCTAATGAAGTTAGATATTCGTTCGACGTAACTAAATGTGATAAGATATTTGATTTCCTATTGAAAAATCAACTTCTACGGCTGCCGAAAGGGCAAGTCATGCCATCCGTCGACGAGTTAAAAAAGCGTCCCTACTGCAAGTGGCATGATTCACATTCTCACTACACTAACAATTGCAACGTTTTTCGTCGACACGTACAATCGACCATAGAGGAAGGACGATTGAAAATAGAAGCAAATCCAAAAATGAAATTAGACAGAGACCCTTTCCCCATGAACAACGTTGATCTAGAAGGGAAGAAGGTGTTGATTCGGCCAGAGCAGGCCGAGTCAGCTAAGGGAAAGGAGATCATCATAGGAGACGCTCGCACACACACACTTGTACCAAAGAATCCGGAGGTAGGAGTGTGGAAATAAAATATTAAGTCATCGTCTTCGGCAAAACATCGCAGAAGGCCGAAGGTGACGTACAAAATGCTCTTGGACAAGCACCAGCGAAGGTCCGAGAGAAAAGGTGTTCCCCCACGGGCTTTGGGATGGTCGAAGCCTCCTAGGAGGATGAGCCTCGTAAGTGATGAGTGTAGGACCGAAAGTAGCGACCAGAGGGGGGGTGAATGGGCGCCTTAAAAATTCTTTCGAATCAATGGCCTGTTCCCAATACCCAACGCACCTCAAAGACTAAACAGCAGAAAATAAACAGAAGGCATAAGTCTAAGGGTATCTGACCTAGAAGCAACTGATGTCAAACAAAGAATTATTAAAGAAGTGCAACTAGGCAGATGAGCACTGTGTAACAGGCCTAAACTTCCCAATGAAATGATCTAAGTATATCTGAGATGGAATGAGAAGTTACTGTCCAAATTTGTCTCCTGTTCGAAGCTTGTCGAAGCCTGCTTCGCTGGTCGAAGCCTGCTTCGCTGGTCGAAGCCTGCTTCGCTGGTCGAAGCCTGCTTCGCTGGTCAAAGCCTGCTTCAGAGGTTGGTGACGAAGCCTGCTTCGGAGGTCAGTTGCGAAGCTTGTCCGAGATGCCGAAGGTGTCTTGGTCTAGCCTAGTTCGAAGTGGCAATAAGCGAAGTATGCTTCGAAGCGAAGTATGACAATGCCGGAGCCTGGTTCGAAGTATGTAATTCGAAGGCAAGGCTTCGGACACAGCTTCGAACCGAGTGCTTCGAAACAAAACCTTCGAACAGAGAACTTCGAATGCAACACACAGACGGACTACCTTCGAATAAAGAAGCGAAGCCTGTCACACGACAGAGGCACCAAATTCGAAGCCTACACTCTACCTTCGAAAAGAGCAAGCTTTAAGAAGAAAAGCGAAGGCTGACACGCCACAAGAAATCAGTGCGAGGCCTAGCAGAACTACAAGCTTCGAAGCCAACTTCGAAATCTATCGAAGTATGGACTTCGAACAGCTAGAGCCGAAGCACCTTCGCATTGTCGTTCGAAGTATGCGATGCTGTCCGTTCAGAAAATACTTCGAAGCTTAGCAACACAGGACACAAACCGAAGTTCGAAGATCGAACGAAGCCTTCGAAGATGTTAGATCGAAGCCTGCCTCACGGAGCTGAGGGGCTTCGAACAGAAAGGGGGCTTCGCCAGAAAACAGCCAGAAAAGGTACTCAACCCTGACAACCTCGATCAGAAAGCTACGCAGAAAAGTAAAAAGCTGGCACTAGAGTACTGTTGCTACAGTGTAGTAGTACTACTTGCAACAGCAAGAACAAGTACTACTTACGTGAAGAACACAAGCAACAGAAGCTTCCGAAGCCTTAAAATGCATGGAAAAACATGTTGTGCAAGAGAAATGAAGCCATTAAAAATACTGCAGAAGCTGCACACGTTTTGAGAATAGAAACTTCACAGCAACAATAAATGCACGACCATAAACAGGGGCAAAAATTCCTGGCTGCGCAAGAATGAACAGGAGAGAAGAGAGGCAAAACAAGAGACAAAAGTGACCCAAAGGAGTAGTATTGATTTCAGCAAAAGGGGTACCCAAACCCTAGGGATTGGGGTCCTATTTATAGGCTCCCAACACTAGGAATATTCCTCCTGCCCCTTAGGGTTTTTACAGACGCAAGAATAAAGGAAAAGACTCTACTGCCCTTAGGTATTTTTACAGACACGACTGACTGACTGTGGGCCTAGAGTTACAGTTGACTTATCCGGAAGCTCAGCTTTCGTAGCGACTACGGCTTCTCTTCTAGACAGTCGGATACAAGATCAACGGTTGTCAGTTTTGCGCTGAAACTGACAAAGCCTCCACCAACTTTGCACCAGGTACCCGGATTGGGCCGGCCCGACTCCGCAGCTCTCTCAGCCCAGCAATCGCTCACCGCCCGTGTACCTGAGTCAGTCCTGGTCAACAGCCTAGTGGGTCTTCTACTGCTTCTGGCCCATGTACCCGGATTGGGCCAGCCCGACTTCGCAGCCTCCTCTGCCCGACAGTCGCTTGCTGCCCGTGTACCTGAGTCACACGCGGCCCATGAAACAGCAGATCTCTTCTTCTTCTGTCCTCTTTGACTATCGTTGACAATGACTCATCACTTCTGGAGCCATGAGGCCCACGCTATTCAGCATGGCTCCTCAATGAGTTCGGACCTCAAGGTCCGAACACTCCCCCGGAGTGGATGCAGCAGCCGGTAGGGTTTGGACCTCAGTGGCCAAAATTCCCTCCGGGTTGGTCCCAACCTCCGTCAGGTTTTGGGCCTCATTGGCCGAACCCTCCCCCGGATTGGCCCCTGTTTCCTAGAGGCTTAGAGATTCAGTGGACGAGCCCACCTCCTTCGAAGGGTTTCCAGCGTCTGGGTGGGTCCGGGCTTCGGTGGCCGAACCCACCTCCTTCGAGCGGTTTGCAGCTTCCGGAGGGATTCAGGCTCCAGTGGCCGGGTCCGCCTCCGCCATGGGCTAATTTACCTCCGGCTTGGCAGGACCCCTCGCTGGTCTGGTCTGAGGTACCATCGACGTGGCCGGACCCCCAACTAGCCAACAGGTTCGACACTCAGTGGGTGAGGCCGCTAGAGCCCCCGATGCCGCTGCCCTACTGTTGGACGATGGCTCCGGTTTGGCCTCCGCCACCAGAGAACTTCGTGCAATGTTCGTCTATGAACACTTACACTCTGGCACAGGATAACAACATTGTTCATCGCCTGTCCGTAGTACCCCAGAACCAGGCTCCACGAGTTATCGCCGGAAGGGGTGAATGTGGAGACGCCTCGGAGGTTATAGTCATCAGGGTTGGATCCCAGGAGGTCCCAGTCCTGAATGATACCCCGATAGGAATGCGCGAAGACTTGGCCGAAGCTAGGTCTGACCGTCCTACTATGGCCGGTCCGTCCTGGTCAACAGCCTAGTGGGTCTTCTACTGCTTCTGGCCCATGTACCTGGATTGGGCCAGCCCGACTTCGCAGCCTCCTCTGCCCGACAGTCTCTTGCTGCCCGTGTACCTGAGTCACACGCGGCCCATGAAACAACAGATCTCTTCTTCTTCTGTCCTCTTTGACTATCGTTGACAATGACTCATCACTTCTGGAGCCATGAGGCCCACACTATTCAGCATGGCTCCTCAATCTCCCCCTTGATGAGTGCATTGTCAACACTCCTCTTTTTCAGCTCTTCAGCATCTGCGAACAAATGTGGAAACACGAAAACAAAACACAAGAAAACAAAGAAGAAGAAAAATAAGGTAAAAGTTTAACCCTAATGACCAAAAGCCAAACAAAGCAAGAAACGGTCATTATGGTTAACCAAAACGTAAAAGCTCAAAATGAGTGTGATTTTCAGAACAACAAGGATATCAACAGAGTAAGAACTCCCCCTTAAACTCTGATCCCAAATTTTCTCCCCCTTGTTGACAAGTGAACTCATCAAGCACTCAATAGAGACACAGACTCCCCCTGAAATGCAACTCCCCCTCAAAATATGTAGTGAATTCAACTGGAGTGCATAAGGAGTGTAGAAAGCATGCTTCTCAGATATGATTGACTACAATTACAACATCTAACAGATACAGCAAAAGACATACTGTAACGATACATGGCATGATCAGTGCAATAGATGATATCTAAAGAAAGTCATTTGCACGCATTTTTCAGTTGTTGCAAACAAAAAGCATCACCACATTTTCTAGTAAACAAGCAAGGTAAAGCATGAGATGCAGAAGCTAACTGATATCTACCAAGATAAGCATTGTCCAAAACAAAGTGCTTCAGCAAACTTGTTATCTTTTAAATGTTCAGGCTTTTTCATTTTCCTTTTTCATTTTTGCCAAGGGTTATTTGCATGTCAAACCTTATGCTAACCGACCAAGTCAAGCCTAGGCCAGAACTGGACCATCAAAAGCTTAAGACATTGGTCTTGGCATACACTACACTGTCCTAGTTCATACCAAAGTGCTATGGTAAGCAATCCAGAACAATGCAATGCGACAAAACACACCCACTTGGATATTTTCAACTCAAGCATAAAAAGGCATGGAATTTTCATTCATTTTTGAATTTTCATCATTTTTGAATTTTCATCATTTTTATAGCACATTTCCATGTTGAAAGCATACAGATGTCCAAGTTGCATATTTGCATCTAAGTCAGAAACTAGCTACAAGGCGTGTAACAGATAGCAAGAACATTCAGCCTACGCATGCTAGTTACCAGAAGCAATGGTGATCATTTTTTCAATTTTAAAGCATAAAAGCCATGCATATGACAGATATCAGACTTATCAATCAAACTGAGACAAGACATGATCATAGACAAGTAATCAAAAGCATGTACCAGCTAGAATAAGTAAAGCAGTTCAATCATATAACAGAAGCATCTCTAAAGTGTGATATGTGAATATGCAAGGTATGAACACACACAAAAAGACTCAAGAAAAGAGTAAAGAAGAAAGAAAACTGACGCAAAATATCCTAAAAAGGATACACAACACCCAAATCCCCTCGTAAACGCTCAAATGTAGACTGATCTAGGGGTTTGGTGAAGATATCAGCCAACTGATGATGGGTATCAACATGAACAAGGTCAATGACACCTTTCTCATATTGATCCCGCAAGAAGTGAAAGCGCACATCAATATGTTTGGTTTTTGAATGGAGACACGGGTTTTTCCCTACACTAATAGCACTGGTGCTGTCGCAAAACAATGGAACTCTGGTAGGAAAGAACAACCCAAAATCTCGTAGAGTGGAAATCATCCAAACCAACTGTGAGCAGCAGCTAGCAGCAGCTACGTACTCAACCTCTGTGGTCGAAAGAGCAACTCCAGATTGCTTTCGAGAAGACCAAGATACAAGAGAAGAACCAAGAAACTGGCAAGTACCGGAAGTCGACTTGCGATCCAACCGGCACCCACCAAAGTCAGCGTCCGAAAAGCCAGATAAATCAAGAGATGATGATGCTGAATAGTAAAGACCAAGATCAGGCGCATAGGTAAGATACCTGAAGATACGCTTGACAGCTTGCCGATGAGAAGCGCGTGGTGATGACTGGAAGCGCGCGCACAGTCCCACAGCGAACTGTATATCTGGCCTCGTTGCCGTCAAGTACAGCAGTGAACCGATCATCCCTCGAAACTCCCTTTCATTTACCTTGACACCACTCTCGTCCTTGTCCAGACCCCCAGATGTGCCCATCGGAGTCATCTGCGGCTTCAATTCACCACCAAAGTCAAATTTCTTAAGCATGTCGCGAGTGTACTTACCTTGGTGGATGAAGGTGCCGTCCTTGGTCTGCTTGATCTGGAGCCCTAAGAAGTACTTGATCTCACCCATGAGGCTCATCTCAAACTCACTGTGCATCTGCTCAGAAAACTTGGACACAAGATCATTAGTAGTACCGCCAAAGATAATATCGTCCACGTAAATCTGAGCGACTAAGAAATCTGAAGCAACTCTGAGCAAAAAGAGAGTTTTGTCCACAGAACCCATCACAAAGCCTTTCCCCAACAAAAATTGCTTTAACCGGTCATACCAAGCCCTGGGGGCTTGCTTTAACCCGTATAAAGCTTTTTGCAATTTAAAAACATGTCGAGGAAACTTAGGGTTCTCAAAACCGGGGGGTTGCCTAACATAAACCTCCTCTTCTATGTACCCGTTCAGAAAAGCACTCTTAACATCCATTTGAAAAAGCTTAAAACCCTTCGAAACGGCAAAAGCCAGAAGAATACGAATGGACTCAAGACGGGCAACAAGAGCGAAGGTTTCTTCAAAGTCAATACCTTCCTTCTGGCAATAACCCTGGGCAACTAGTCGAGCCTTGTTGCGCACCACAACCCCATCTTCACCTTGTTTGTTCTTGAATACCCATTTGGTGCCTATGGGGTTGCATCCTGGTGGCGGCTCAACTAGTGTCCAAACCCGATTACGGACAAAATTTTCAAGCTCTTCTTGCATAGCATTAATCCAATTAGAATCAGAAAGAGCATGAGAAACGTCTCTGGGCTAAAAGATGCAACAAACGCAGATTCAGCAAACACAGCAAGAGAGGCAGAAGAACGCAAAGTTCTCTCAGTCAAATCACCAATGATGAGCTCTGAGGGGTGATCACGCTGAACTGCTCGGGTTCCCTGGTGATCCGAAGTCACCTCACCGGAGTCAGCAGCTGGCACCTCTGGACTCGACTGAGGGGGCTCGATCGTAGTGGAAGAAGTGATCAGAGGTCCGCCCTCATCCTCAGTCGATGTCTCAGAAGGTGTGGGCTCTGCGGGGGATGCAGAAGGCCCACCCTCATCAGCAGCTGGAGTATCCTCATCTTCCTCGAAGATGGACTCTCCGAGCTCATCATCACCAGAAAGCTCAAAAGAAAGAGTCAAAGAAGGCAAGGACTCATCAAATGAAACCTCACAAGTCTCGACAAGCAACTGGGATTCAAGGTTCCAAACACGAAAACCTCGTGAATGCAAAGCATAACCAAGAAAAATACCATCCCAGCAACGAGACTCAAACTTGTCCAAGTGCCCTCCCTTCTTGAGCACAAAGCACTTGCAGCCAAACGCTCGCAAGTGGCTCACCTTGGGCTGTCTGCCAAACCGCAGTTCATATGATGTCTTACCAAGGTAAGCTCTAAGAAAGATGCGGTTGGCCAGATAGCAAGCCGTGTTCATGGCTTCAGCCCAAAAACGCCTAGGAGTCCTGTGCTCATCGAGCATCGTCCTGGCCATCTCAACTAGCGTGCGGTTCTTTCGTTCCACAACGCCGTTCTGTGGGGGAGTGTAAGGAGAAGAAAACTGATGGTCCAGACCCTGATCACTACAGAAGCTGACGAACTGAGAGTTCTTGAACTCAGAGCCGTTGTCGGAGCGAATTGCTCGCATCCGACCATTGTTCTCATTCTTCAGCTTCAAAATCAGGTCATGAACAAATTGAAAAGTTTCATCCTTAGACTCCAAAAAGAAAACCCACGAGAATCGAGAAAAGTCGTCAACAATCACAAGTGCATACCACTTCCCACCGACTGAACGTACCCGAGCTGGACCAACAGTGTCCAAGTGTAAAAGCTCGCCCGGATACGAAGTCATCACCTGAGTCACAGGTGAATGAGAAGCGGCAACCATTTTCCCATGACGACAGGGATGACAAACTAGATCCTTTTCCATCTTAAGCTTGGGCAATCCTCGGATGAGGTCCATAGAGCTTAACCTGACTAGCAGATCAAAACTCAAATGACCTAATCTCCTATGCCACTTCCAGAGCTCAAAAGAAGATCCAGCAATCAAACAACGAGAAGGGCCAAAAGAAGAATCAACCACAGAAGAATTACCCTTCTTAAAACGCACTTCCAAACCATCCTCAAGAAGTTGCGAAACAGAAATCAAATTGAAGTTCAAATTCTTAACCAAAGCAACATTCTTCAAGGAGAAATGATCTGAAATGCGAATTGAGCCTATGCCACTTACCTTCCCTTGACCGCTGTTCCCGAACGTGATGTATTCTTTGGAGCTCGGGGGAGTGAGACTGGAGAACCATCTGCGATGTCCCGTCATGTGGCGAGAGCATCCTGAGTCCATGATCCAAACATCCTCCAGTCCCCGGTCCTGCACAATCAGTGTCTGTAAGTGGGAGCAAATGGTCCGGCACCAGGTTTAGCAAAAGAGCTAAACCAGTGTCGAGCCATCTGCTCAAAAGATGGAAAGTGAAAACCATCAAAAGAGTTTGGACCAAAACGCGGCTCAAAGCGCGGTCCTCGGTTCTGCCTAACCCTGCGGCCACGAGGTCTAGGACCGTAGCCAATACGGTCTGGAGCTCTGCCGGAATGAATACCACCAACTGGAGCACGGGCAAGAAAGCCGTCTCCTCTACCACCACCTACACGACGCAGCCTAGCCTCCAGCCTCTCTCCACGCCGAGGAACACGCAGTCTACCACCCTGCTGGTAGAACTGCTCCTGTTCACCACGAGCTCTCTCTGCTCTCTCAACCCGCTTCCTTCTGAAGCAGAACTCCGCAAGATGCCCGTCTCTCTGACAGTACTCACAATGATAGGTGGGCTTCTTGGGATGTGGTTGAGGCTTGGGATGTTTGGGCTTGGTGGTGTTAGGTGTTGTCTTCTTGGGTTGAGAGGGTCCAGGAAGAGAGTCAAGAGAAGTGTAGAGATTTTTGGGCTTTGGAACCCAGATAGGTTTCTTGGGTGGAGTTTTAGGTGGTTCATGGATCACTCCATCCTTGGGCTGACAAGCCTAGGAAGACTCAGTGGAGTGAGTCTTGGGATACCTCTGCTCTAGAGTCATTTTACTCCACTCCACTGCCCGGCTAATGGCACTCTCAAAGTCAGCCTTGGTGTAGGTGTAACCTACCCCAAACCCATCCTGCCTCTTGAACTGCTGGATCATCATGCCAAGCTGTGGCTCTCTGGCACTGATCCAACTCAGGATAGAACGGAGGTAAAAGTTCTCATTCTGAGAATCTGCTAGCTCCTCTCTCAAGGAAGCTAGAACCTCCACCTGAGACAAACAGGTCTCACACTCACTCTCTACTTGGACAGACTTTTCGGCTTTCAGCTTGATCAACTCCATTCTAAGAGACAGACAGTTCTCACAGACAGTGGGTGGAACTGACAGTGTCTCAAGCTCTAGCCTAGTCTGGTCAAGCTCAGCTCTCAACCTCTCCAAATCACCAAAATGCTCATCGCCCTTGGATTTCAGCTCAACTAAGGCAGCTAGATGAGTTGGGCAATGAACACAGGGTGTGACGACAGTGGCTTGAGCATCTTTCAGCTCCAGCTGAGCGCTTTCAAGCTCAGTGGCCAAAGCGTCCCTCTCATCAACCCTTTCTGTGTACCTGGACTTCAGAGTCGACAGGTCACACAGAAGCACCTCACACTTCGGGCACTCACTGCTATCACCCAAGCAAGGGGAAGAAGATAGACTCTCAATTCTGCCGTTGGCCACGGCAAGCTCACTCTCTAACTCATCTATCCTCTTCTTAGCCCCCCTAAGCAGTTTTTCCCAATATCTCAACTCCTGACGATTGCTCTCAAGTAAATCAACTATTTCGCGCTCGTAGGATGATACCTTGTTGTCGTCGTCGTCGGAGTCGTCGGAGGAGCTCTTTTCTTCCTTATCCCCAAGAGCCATTGAGCAGAAGCTCTTGCGGGATCTTCGGCGCTGGTGTGAGCGGCTCTTCGGCTTGTCTCCGAAAGCCATGAAGTAGAGGCCCGCCGGATCGTCCTTGTCCTTCCCCTTCCTGATGGTGATCTCCTCATCGCTTGAGCTCGATGAAGAGGAAGAAGACGTGGCCTGCTTGGAATAGCTCTTCTCCATCTCGGCGAAGAAGGCCTTGTCGCGCTTCTTGTTCTCTCGCCGGTAGTCCTTCAGGGCCTTCTTGAAGAATCGAGTCTTCGGCTTGCCCTTATTGAAGGAAGAGCTCTCGTGCTTGCCGGAGTCATGGAAGCTGCCACCGGTGCCCTTCTTGTATCCATTGCGCTTGGGGCAGTCGACGATGAAGTGTCCTGGATCACCACATTCAAAGCATCCAGATTTTGTGCCGTGTCTTTTGAACATTCTCTTATCATATACACGACGCACCCGGTTGTTAAAAAGACACAAATCATTATCTCCCAATAACTCTAGTTGGTCCTCAGTGATAGACATCAAAGAGAACCTAGCACAACTCACAACAGAGGGATCAACAGAAGGTGTAGCAAGGGCCAGGGATTTTGATCCAGAACCAGTGATATTTGATCTCAACTGGATATCTACCTCAGTGGCCTTCAGCTTGCTAAATAACTCAGAAATGGTCAAGGTATCGTAAGAAGTGCTCTCAACGATAGAGGATACCTTGATCTCCCAGATCTTTGGGTCCAAGGTATGGAGAACCTTGAGCGCCTGCTCGTGATCTGAGACTAACTGAGCACCCTCAGCCTTGTTGTCCCGAAGCTTGTTTATGATCGACTGAAAACGACCAAACAAAGCCTCAACAGATTCACCCGGCTTCTGTGTGAAATTCTCATATTCACGCCGATAGGTCTGATAGAGCCGAGCCTTGACCTGTGCTGTCCCCTCATGGTGTGCCTTGAGGGTAGCCCAGATCTCTCTCGCAGTGGAGAGATGACTCACACGCTCAAACTCAGTGGGACCTAATCCAGAAAACAGAATGTTCACAGCCTTACAGTTGCTCAGATGCTGAGTAATGATACCAGCAGTACCATGCTCAGCTACTGGCAATATGACAAATGTGGTGTGAACGAAAATGTCCCAAATGTCCGAACCCTGGCTCATGAGATAGGCTCGCATGCGAGTCTTCCAATAATTATAGCCATAGGCTTCCAAGGACGGGACCTTGCCAGGAGACGTCATGGTCACTACTGGAGTTTAGAACCGGTTAAGGTATGGAAAAACCCTAACCTCGCTCTGATACCACTTGTAGGACCGAAAGTAGCGACCAAAGGGGGGGTGAATGGGCGCCTTAAAAATTCTTTCGAATCAATGGCCTGTTCCCAATACCCAACGCACCTCAAAAGACTAAACAGCAGAAAATAAACAGAAGGCCTAAGTCTAAGGGTATCTGACCTAGAAGCAACTGATGTCAAACAAAGAATTATTAAAGAAGTGCAACTAGGCAGATGAGCACTGTGTAACAGGCCTAAACTTCCCAATGAAATGATCTAAGTATATGTGAGATGGAATGAGAAGTTACTGTCCAAATTTGTCTCCTGTTCGAAGCTTGTCGAAGCCTGCTTCGCTGGTAGAAGCCTGCTTCGCTGGTCAAAGCCTGCTTCGGAGGTTGGTGACGAAGCCTGCTTCGGAGGTCAGTTGCGAAGCTTGTCCGAGATGCCGAAGGTGTCTTGGTCTAGCCTAGTTCGAAGTGGCAATAAGTGAAGTATGCTTCGAAGCGAAGTATGACAATGCCGGAGCCTGGTTCGAAGTATGTAATTCGAAGGCAAGGCTTCGGACACAGCTTCGAACCGAGTGCTTCGAAACAAAACCTTCGAACAGAGAACTTCGAATGCAACACACAGACGGACTACTTTCGAATAAAGAAGCGAAGCCTGTCACACGACAGAGGCACCAAATTCGAAGCCTACACTCTACCTTCGAAAAGAGCAAGCTTTAAGAAGAAAAGCGAAGGCTGACACGCCACAAGAAATCAGTGCGAGGCCTAGCAGAACTACAAGCTTCGAAGCCAACTTCGAAATCTATCGAAGTATGGACTTCGAACAGCTAGAGCCGAAGCACCTTCGCATTGTCGTTCGAAGTATGCGATGCTGTCCGTTCAGAAAATACTTCGAAGCTTAGCAACACAGGACACAAACCGAAGTTCGAAGATCGAACGAAGCCTTCGAAGATGTTAGATCGAAGCCTGCCTCACGGAGCTGAGGGGCTTCGAACAGAAAGGGGGCTTCGCCAGAAAACAGCCAGAAAAGGTACTCAGCCCTGACAACCTCGATCAGAAAGCTACGCAGAAAAGTAAAAAGCTGGCACTAGAGTACTGTTGCTACAGTGTAGTAGTACTACTTGCAACAGCAAGAACAAGTACTACTTACGTGAAGAACACAAGCAACAGAAGCTTCCGAAGCCTTAAAATGCATGGAAAAACATGTTGTGCAAGAGAAATGAAGCCATTAAAAATACTGCAGAAGCTGCACACGTTTTGAGAATAGAAACTTCACAGCAACAATAAATGCACGGCCATAAACAGGGGCAAAAATTCCTGGCTGCGCAAGAATGAACAGGAGAGAAGAGAGGCAAAACAAGAGACAAAAGTGACCCAAAGGAGTAGTATTGATTTCAGCAAAAGGGGTACCCAAACCCTAGGGATTGGGGTCCTATTTATAGGCTCCTAACACTAGGAATATTCCTCCTGCCCCTTAGGGTTTTTACAGACGCAAGAATAAAGGAAAAGACTCTACTGCCCTTAGGTATTTTTACAGACACGACTGACTGACTGTGGGCCTAGAGTTACAGTTGACTTATCCGGAAGCTCAGCTTTCGTAACGACTATGGCTTCTCTTCTAGACAGTCGGATACAAGATCAACGGTTGTCAGTTTTGCGCTGAAACTGACAAAGCCTCCACCAACTTTGCACCAGGTACCCGGATTGGGCCGGCCCGACTCCGCAGCTCTCTCAGCCCAGCAATCGCTCACCGCCCGTGTACCTGAGTCAGTCCTGGTCAACAGCCTAGTGGGTCTTCTACTGCTTCTGGCCCATGTACCCGGATTGGGCCAGCCCGACTTCGCAGCCTCCTCTGCCCGACAGTCGCTTGCTGCCCGTGTACCTGAGTCACACGCGGCCCATGAAACAGCAGATCTCTTCTTCTTCTGTCCTCTTTGACTATCGTTGACAATGACTCATCACTTCTGGAGCCATGAGGCCCACGCTATTCAGCATGGCTCCTCAATGAGTTCGGACCTCAAGGTCCGAACACTCCCCCGGAGTGGATGCAGCAGCCGGTAGGGTTTGGACCTCAGTGGCCAAAATTCCCTCCGGGTTGGTCCCAACCTCCGTCAGGTTTTGGGCCTCATTGGCCGAACCCTCCCCCGGATTGGCCCCTGTTTCCTAGAGGCTTAGAGATTCAGTGGCCGAGCCCACCTCCTTCGAAGGGTTTCCAGCGTCTGGGTGGGTCCGGGCTTCGGTGGCCGAACCCACCTCCTTCGAGCGGTTTGCAGCTTCCGGAGGGATTCAGGCTCCAGTGGCCGGGTCCGCCTCCGCCATGGGCTAATTTACCTCCGGCTTGGCAGGACCCCTCGCTGGTCTGGTCTGAGGTACCATCGACGTGGCCGGACCCCCAACTAGCCAACGGGTTCGACACTCAGTGGGTGAGGCCGCTAGAGCCCCCGATGCCGCTGCCCTACTGTTGGACGATGGCTCCGGTTTGGCCTCCGCCACCAGAGAACTTCGTGCAATGTTCGTCTATGAACACTTACACTCTGGCACAGGATAACAACATTGTTCATCGCCTGTCCGTAGTACCCCAGAACCAGGCTCCACGAGTTATCGCCGGAAGGGGTGAATGTGGAGACGCCTCGGAGGTTATAGTCATCAGGGTTGGATCCCAGGAGGTCCCAGTCCTGAATGATACCCCGATAGGAATGCGCGAAGACTTGGCCGAAGCTAGGTCTGACCGTCCTACTATGGCCGGTCCGTCCGGCCTTACGATAGTTTTTGGCACAGCCCGGTCTGACCGGCCCGCCACGGCTGGTCCGACCGATCAGGGGCAGGAGACCTTTCATGGAAAATGCAAGGCGCTCGAGGCCGATACAAGCTAGTCCCCTTCGGCTAAAAATGTTAGAAGCAAGACCGTGGCACCCAACACGCGTCCTCAGCCATCATGGGCACCCTCAGGGATGTCCATGTCACAGAAGAGGAGGTTGCAATGCTTGCGCGCACAAGAGATACGAGAAGAGAAGGCCGAGGAGGCACATGACACACTTTTTGAGGAAATCCCTCCTCGGCCCACCGTGAAGAAAGTCTGGAGACCCAGGACGGTCATAGTCGATGACTCAGCCCTCGTTGTTAGCTCCGATGAAGATGATTTACTCAATGACGACTACACTCCCATCTCCGAGGGGCCTGCTCCTCAAGCGATGGACGTCGGCGTCGTCATGTTGCCCTTCGAGTTTGCTCCACTGCAGGAGGAGGCCAGGGTCGCTCAGCTAGACCTCGGCCCGCGAGATGCCATATTCGAGAAGCCCGGAGATACGAACCGTCACCTGAGACCCCTCTACATAAGGGGGCACATCGACGGGAAGCCCATCTCGAGGATGCTTGTCGATGGCGGCGCCACCATGAACCTAATGCCGTACTCCCTTCTAAGGAAGCTCGGTAGAGATGAAGACGACCTAAAGAAAACCAATGTCACCCTCAACAACTTCAACGGCGACACGACGAAAGCCAAGGGGGTATTGTCCCTAGAACTTATAGTGGGAAACAAGACACTACCTACCGCTTTCTTCGTTGTTGACGTACAGGGTAACTATAATGTATTGCTTGGGCGTGACTGGATCCACGCAAATCAGTGCATACCATCCACCTTGCATCAGCACCTCATACAATGGGATGGCGACGAAGTTTAGATAGTGTACGCTGACACATTAGCCCATGTTAGTTATGCCGATGCGTTCGGCGATGCCACCCATGATGAGATAGAGTGTTTGTCGGGACGGACCTCTCGGATTATGACTTTGTCAGCGTAATAGAGGGGAGGTTCGTTCCTATTTCTGTGAAGCCGGCCGGTGTGGCTCGGTTGTGTCTAAGATAGGAGAATGTCTAGCACTAATCTTGATTGGCTAAAGTCTCGCGTGGACCAGTATCGATCTTCTCAAGACGGTATCGCCAAAGCCATCGGGGATTTTAGCTAGGTGGAGAAATTAGGTCAATGCTTCTCGTCGGCCGACCCTTTGGAACAAGTATACATAGGAGATGGTAGTGTTCGAAGGCTGACGTTTGTAAATCAGAATCTGAATAATGATGTAAAGGCCGAAGTAATAAAGTTGCTTCGATTGTATGTTGATTGCTTCGCATGGGATTACAGCGAGATGCTCGGGCTAAGCCGAGATCTTGTTGAGCATCGGCTCCCCATCAAACCCGGATTTAGGCCTTATAAACAGCCACCGCGCTGCTTCAATTCGGCCGTCTATGACCGAGTTAGAGAGGAGATTGAACGTCTATTAGCAGCAGGTTTTATTAGGCCATGCAGGTACACGGAATGGGTCACTAACATCATGCCTGTCGAGAAGAATAGAGTGGCAAGATCCACATCTGCGTTGATTTCAGGGATTTGAACAAGGCTACTCCGAAAGACGAGTATCCCATGCCGATAGCCGACATGTTGATCAACGATGCCTCAGGACATAAGGTACTAAGTTTTCTTGACTGCAACGCTGGTTATAACCAAATCTTTATGGACGAAGAAGACGTTTTTAGAACGGCTTTTCACTGCCCAGGTTTTGTCGGTTTGTTTGAGTGGGTAGTAATGACGTTTGGTTTAAAGAATGCTGGCGCCACATACCAACGTGCCATGAACTTAATCTTTCAAGACTTGCTAGGGGTTATGTTAGAAGTTTATTTAGATGATGTTGTGGTTAAATCGGACGCTATGGAGAACCACCTCGCCGATTTGAGAGTTGCTTTCGAAAGAATGCGCCAGTATGGCTTGAAAATGAACCCGCTCAAATGTGCTTTTTGTGTGTCGGCGGGTAAGTTCTTGGGATTCATGATTCATGAAAGAGGCATTGAAATTGATCCCAAGAGGCTTGAGAAAATTAGAGGATGTGTAGCGCCGACATGTAAGAAAGATGTGCAGAAATTGCTAGGCAAGGTTAATTATTTGTGGCGCTTTATATCTAACCTGTCTGGAAAGATTGATGCTTTCTTCCCAATACTTCAGCTAAAAAATGAAGTCGAGTTCACTTGGGGGCAATCCAGCAACGTGCGTTTGAGAAAATCAAAGAGTGCTTATCGACGCCGCTAGTGGTAAGGGCGCCGAAGGCCGGGATCCCATTTCGACTTTATATTGCCGCGGAGGAGAGTGTGATTGGGGCCGTGTTGACTCAAGGCATCGAAGGGAAAGAATACATCATCACCTTCTCGAGTCATCGACTTCTGGACGCCGAGACAAGGTACGTGTTTGTGAAGCGTTTATGTTTATCCCTCTATTATGCGTGTACCAAATTACGTCACTATCTTCTCTCTATCTCATGTATTGTCACTTGCCAAACGGATGTCATAAAATACATGTTGCAAAAGCCGATTCTAAGTGGTAGAATCGGCAAGTGGGCGTATGTGTTAATCGAATATGATTTGGCTGATGAACCATTGAAATCTATGAAAGGCCAAGTCATTGCTAATTTTATAGTAGATCACCACGTGGATGTCAATTGGGGCGATAAAGTCACCTTGATTGAAGTATTACCATGGAAACTTTACTTCGATGGTTTGGCTTGCAAAAATGGCCAAGGTGTTAGAGTGGTACTCATATCACCGAGTGGTATGCGCTTTGAGACCTCGGCCCGTTTGGAATTTCATTCAACTAATAATCAAGCCGAATACGAAGCCCTATTGCTAGGTCTTGAGTTGTTAAACTCCATGGGTGTGAAATATGTTCATGCATACGGTGATTCATTATTAGTCGTACAACAAGTATACAAGCTCGCTCAATGTTTTAATGGTCTGCTAAATAGATACTTGGACAAGTGTTTAGACTTAATTTCTACCTTTGATGATTTTGAGATTACTCATGTGTCTAGAGAGGCCAACTCACTTGCAAATTACTTGGCTCAACAAGCATCAGGCTATCAAATTAGAAGGGGCAAATTCTACACGTGGGAAAGGCCAATGTTTGGAGATGATGTAGCACCCAAGGGTACTACCGACTGTTGTCAGGAAGGTTTAGTGCTCGGGGGGTAGGACCAAATGGTAAACCTTGAGGTCAGTTCTAGTGGGAATTTGGCCATTGCTCCTCGAGTTAGTGAGGATGATTGGAGGGTCCTAATCGTCCAATATTTGAGAAACCCAAGCCAAAAGGTTGATTGGAAAGTTCGGCGACAGGCTTTCAAATTTGTTTTGCTCGACGATGTGTTGTATCGCCGAACTATTGATGGGGGTACTTTTGAAGTGTTTGGACCCCGATCAAGCTAGAGTTGCTGCAGGTGAAGTACATGAAGGGCTTTGTGGTACTCATCAGTCGGTCCCAAAGATGAGTTGGATGCTCAAAAGGGCATGTTTTTATTGGCCGACTATGACTGAAAGCTGTTTTAGGTACTATAGAGGGTGCGAAGCTTGTCAGAAGTTTGGGAATATTCAGCTAGCGCCCGCATCGACACTTAATCCTATTATCAAACCATGGCTGTTCTGAGGTTGGAGTTTAGACTTCATTGTCCAAATTCATCCTCTGTCCTCAAAAGGGCATCAGTTCGTGTTGATGGCGATGATTACTTCACCAAATGGACCGAGGCCATGCCGCTCAAGAACATGACTCACAACGAGGTAATTGATTTCATCTTGAAACACATTATACATAGATTCGGCATTCCCCAAACTCTCACTACGGACCAAGGTACTTCATTTGTCGCTAAAGAGGTGAGGGACTTTGCCGAATACTATGGGGTCAAATTGATAACTCTTCCCCATATTATGCTCAGGCCAATGGTCAGGCCGAGTCTAATAACAAAATTGTAATTAAATTGATCAAGAAAAATATTGAGGAGTTTCCAAAAAGGTGGCACGAGGTACTTTCTGAAGCTTTATGGGCTAGTAGAGTTGCAAAGCATGGTGCCACTAAAGTCAGTCCTTATGAGTTAGTATATGGACAAGAAGCCGTTCTACCAGCAGAGGTGGATCTTGGCTCACTTATTTCTTAAGCAAGATGGCTTATCGGTCGACGAATATGAGACACTTCTAAAGGATAATTTAGAAGAGGTGACCGATAAGAGGTTAAAGGCTCTAGAGGCAATAGAGAGAGATAAAAGAAGAGTAGCTAGGGCCTACAACAAGAAGGTCAAGGCAAAATCATTTCAAATCAATGATTTGGTGTGGAAGATGATTTTGCCATTAGGCACTAGGAGTTCAAAATTCGGTAAATGGTCACCTAGTTGGGAAGGACCTTTTAAGGTAGTTGGAATCGTTCCGAGCAATGCATATGTCCTAGAATCTTTACAAGGAGTGCGATTTCGAAGGGCTTTGAGACCCATGTGGTGGCTACGCTAAAAGGTAGTTGTGACACTAGGTTCATGAAGGGGCTCAAAACTTGGGTATGGGGACTGGTTGGTTTCCCCATAACTGCATCAGGATGTTGACAGAGAAATTTCCCCACCCATGTGTGGGGATGATCATTTATGTTTGTAACGAGGATGGGGATGTAAAACCCGATGGGTAGACCCATTGCAATCCCTATCTATATACAATACACCAAAAATGTAATACTTATAACAACGAAAATAACATCATCTAAACATAGTATAAAATAATGTATTATATTGATCATATCAAGATATTAACAAAACCACTTTCCCTAGTGCAATAAGAAAATGATCACATAATGCCATAAGAAGCGGATTGAAATAACGTAATGATGGAATTTCTAGGACCAAGCTGGATTGTTCAAATTATAAAGGAAAAATAAAATCTTGACGGAAGCAAAAAAAATCAAAACCATATAGTAAAAAGTTCATTTGCCATGCATGTCACTGCAAATGGAACAATTAAGATAAATTGCAGTAAATCTCAAGCAGAAGCATGGGGTGAATCTTCATCCTCTATGATCTCTGGCTTCACAGAACCCACTTGAGATGCAGGTTGTGCCACATGCTGTGCCATAGGTTGTGCCACAAGCTGTGCTAGCGGCAGAGATGATGCTTCTGTACCCTCTGAGCGAAGCTCTTTGATACGGTTGCGGATTCCCTTACGCTCATAGCTATCATACATTGTAGCTCTTCAAGATGCACAGGGTCCAAATCATCCATGTTCTTGCGTAGTCCGGCGATGATATCATTCATAATAATAATGATATCAAGTTGACGATTTTCAGAAATCACCCTCTTCAATTTGTTCTCTGCTTGAGCAAGTTTCTTGTGAAGGATGGCTTCCCTATCCAACACTCCGTTGTCAACGGAAGACTCTGGCAAGTCCAAGCAGGACTGCATCATGTTGGTGGTCTCTTGCATGGAAGGACACACTTTTGGCTCGGCTGTATCATCAATGTCATCTATGACGACATAGGCTGGGTCATTGCAGAGCATAGACATCTCTTGCACCTCATCGAGTATCCCATTAGACAATCTCTTACTCTCATGCCTAGATGTTATCTCAACATCATTGGCTTTTGGATGGATAGTGGTTTTCCCACGAGGCATGGCTGGAGAAGACTCGGAGGGAAGAAAAGCAGGGTGGTTAAATTTCGGGTTTGTTTGGTGTAAGGTGTTGCAGGCCAGGGGGTGCCAATTTATAGCCACCTTGAGGCTAAATTTGTAATTATCACCCAAAGTCAAATATGGTTGCTAGTAATTAAGAGTAAAGGATATGATCAAATTAATGACAAAGATATATATATTTACTTCTCTGGATATGCATCTATCTTTATCTTATAATTTCTGCGGTGCAATAAAAACCATCAAGAACTTCTTAAAATAGCTTTATATATTAAATAAGCAACAATCTTGTAATGTATGTAATAGGTGATATGTAATCATTTTGCTGAAGTTGTGTAATATTTATTTGGAAGGCACGAAAGTGATTTGAAATTTTTTGAAGAAAACACAAGCATTGATTAATTATTGACACAACATTCCTATTTGCAGTTCTTAGTAGTACTCCTCAACAGGTTTATTTCCCGGACCTAAGAAAGATTATGGATATGACTCCTGACCAAGAACACAACTCTAAACCAGCAACCCAACGTTGACTATGGATCAAAATTGAGCAATATGACACTGTGATGAAATTGCATAGGGTAGAAACACTAGGACGTTGAGGATAATTTTCCCTAGATGACTACGGTATTTTTGGTTTTTTTCTAGAGATCTAGGACAAAGACAAAGAACTAACTAAGCGATACAATGATACCTGATGGGCAACCTAAGATCTGATACCACTTGATGCACATGTGGGTGCCCAATCTTCCGTCAGTGGCGGTGTTTATAAAAAAAATGGCATTAATGGTCAAACTAGGCAAATACTGAAAAATAGTATTTTGACTAGAAAATATGTCAACCTGGCAAAGGCCGGTCTGACCGGCTATGGTAGGCCGGTCTAACCAGCCAGGTCTGGTCAGACCGGACCCATGGGCTCGGTCAGACCGGCTAGGGTTTGGATTTCGGATCCTAGTAGGATTCGAGGTATTTTCGCCGAAACTTATCTCAACAGAGTTTTGGATGCATCTAACTCTATCTCTAGCGAGGGATAACTAGCCCACCCCTATAAATACTAGGGGCAAGGCCGATTCCAGGCTCTCTCCAACATACCAATCCAAAGCCCTAGCTTTGAATCGTATTACTTTCTTTACTTTTCTGCATCTTCGTGGGTTTGCTTGAAAGCCCTCCGTCTGTCGCGTCCGTAATCACGGTAACCCTTGCTGGTTCGCTTGTGAACCTCCCGTTAATCCACGTAACGGATTGCTATCCTTTTTATCGGTTTTTATCCCCCCTACCTGGAAATTCGGCCCTCTGGCCGAATTGTGTTTGATCTCTTATTGTTTTTGCAGGTCAATTGCCTTCCTAAACATCCCTGCGAAGTTTGGGAGCAACTGGAGATTGTTTGCTACGTTTGTCGAGGCTTAACAGATCAGATCTGTTAATTCGGTTCGACCGACATTGGGGTACCAGTCTGACCGAAGCACCCTCGTCACGCCATTGTCGGCAATAGCTAGTCCGACCGACGGTACTCCGCCGGTCTGACCGAGACCCTTCGCATTGGGTCGCGCTGAAGCCGAGGTCCGAACCCGTCGAAGCCCTAACCTCCGAAGCCCTGCGCGCTGGAGCTCCACACGTTCAAAGGTCGACACCCGGAGATCCCTTCGCTCGGTTTGACCGGAGTAGCACGGTCGGTCCGACCTACGAAGCTTCGCCGGTTAGACCGCCGGAGTCGCACTTTGCGTCTACCTTCGGGAGACCGCCCGAAACCCCTTCACAACCCTTCAGTCTGACTGGGGTTGTACCTCCGGTCTGACCGGGCTTGAGGCCGAAGGCGTCCTAAGGACCCTTTGGACCAGCATCTGCTATAACTCCGAATCGGCCTCCGAATTGGCCGATTCCAGGTATTTTGGTCATTTTGTTACTGTTTACATTGCTATCAATACTTTCGGCCAATTGGATTAAAATATTAATTATTTATCTGATTGCCTGGCGACTCCAAATCCCTTGTCACTATCCAGGGTAGTCGGAACGCGGCGTCGGTACCGTTGTGATACTTTTGGACATCGAACCGGCCCAAGTGCGGGGGCGCATTTATGCGTCAACAAGAGGTAAACTCGATTAGTGGAGGACTCGACTTTGATAATTCGGCTTCCAAGTAGCACAAATTTGAACCCATGCAATCACTACACCACAGATCTGTTGGTTATCAACCACACGTCAACACGATTGACCTCGCCAAGAAGGATAATCCCTACATGTGAATCGAGAACACAAGCAAGAACACAGAAACACAATCTCGTAAAACAGATGAAAGATCGATTTATCAATCAGGATTCTACAATCTGATGAACGTCATAGTTGAATCTGCAAGGCAGTTTGAAACTAAGCAAAACCTAACCCTAATTTACGACAGCTATAGAGTATTAATACCTAGGTTTTGCGAGAAGTCTTCCCTAAAGTTTGGCTTAAGGCCCCAAATGGATACAAGGCCCAAAGTGACCCAAAACAGTGATGCAACACCTGATGATTTTTCTGACACAGAACGTTTCATGATGAATAAAGACTTGGAACCAGATCCATTGGAAATATATCTTGTTTACCTTTCCAACGCCTCAAAGAACACCTCAATCAGTCTCCGTATGAGAAAGTTATCACCGTTTTAATGAAGGGTGATATGCTGAATCCAAACCGAAATCATAGTTTGAAGTGGAATCTAAATTGGATAGTTGAGACGCCTCTCCCTCTTGTGTTTGGTCTAGAAGAGCTTCTCATGGATGAAAACAAAGCTAGTTTTTTTCTTTTACATAATGCTAGTTGTTTTGTTATAGAGTGTGCATTGTGATGTTTGCTCCTATTGTTGATCTTTTAAATGAGAAAAGAACATAAGACGTCTGTGCTAGGGCATTGCTAGAAACCTTTATTCCCACTTCACCCACGAAAGTGGCTACAAGCAACTTATTTGGGAGAGTATCCATCCTCCTATTGGATCAGTCTTTTGGAATAGAGAGGGCTCTCCGCTTGTAAGGGTGCATTGAATGCGCCTAATGCCTGGACGTGGGCCAAGGGTGGTGATCTGAAATGTTTGGGACACTATCAATTGGTATCAAAGCCTTGCATCGCCATGCCTACCTAGAGGGATTTTTAGGGCTGGGTGGGATGTTGGGGTGTCTAGGCCGAAGTGTCGCCAACAACCTTTAGTCCAATGTCACCCACGAAAGGGAGCTATGAGCACCTTATAAGAGGGAGTAGCCATCCTCCTATTAGATCGTTCAATCTTTTGGGATGGAGAGGTGTGGGGCGCCCAAATTTAATAAAATCCAGACATTATTGAATTTCCATAGAAAAATAATAATAACAAGATGTCCATCATGCGACAACGTACATACGGTCAATCATTCGTGGTTCACAGACCACATTATTACATAAGTGTAAAATTAAAAGAAACTATGAAAACAAAACTATGTGATGGACATCTCTGCCAGCCTCGCATCCTTGACTAGGTCGCTACTCCAGACCATCCTCCTCGTAGTACGCATTCTCTAAAGTATTTTCCAACGGGTATGAGTACATAAGTACTCAACAAGCCACCGAGAATGCAATAGTAATGCAGGGTAATAACAAAGGAATGATGAGGGTTTAAAGTGCGGAAAAGTACATTTTCAAGTTGCAGCATTTAGTGTAGTCAAATTTAATTGTATAGAATAATAAACATGAACAACGTAACATCTTCTAACTCGAGGAGCCCAGTTGACCCTCCTCGCTCAACAGTCCTTACATGCCAATTCATCATGCAACACTCATAAATATAAACTAACTGCGAGATGTCAGGCAACCCGCTCTTGACCGTGGGCTCGACTTTTTCAAAATATTCAAACTCTGATCAGAGGTGTACTACTATACCCACAAGACACGCACTCATCCCCCACACCAAAGTGTAATGAGATGACCCATACCATGGGAACTCGTGCCAAAACCTTAGCATGATATGATCCAATCCGATAATACTCGCTCTAGGTTTTGCCGGTGCGCCAGCGCACTGGACAACGGCGCACCCCCTTTTGCGCCACGTCGGTCCAAGCCACCCGCAGGTGCTGCTTGACCCATCTCCAAGTGGTGCCTCAAGTTGGAACACCCCATACCTCAGTTAGGACTTATCCACTAGACTTGTAGTTAGTACGAAAGTGTATTGCAACAGATCCCACAGATCAGTCCTTATAGTGCCCCAGGTGCGACTAACCAATGCCCTCGCTTGCACCCGGAACCCACCATGCTAACATACTTAACCAAAACTGCATGTCTATCAGAACACTAGGGGTGAGAGAAGTAACCGGGGAATCATATAATAGAATCCAAGTATCTACGACTCGTTTTTAATCCTATAGCGGTTGTGTCGATACATTGGACACTTCTAATATTATTAAGTATCATGGTGACAAGGAATTCATGCTCGATAGCATGGCTTGGGTTTTCACTTCAAGGTCGGGGATCTAAATAAACATAATGTAAGGCTTTCAATTTTACTAATGCATGTATAACCTATGGGTTTTAGCGATATTTTAAGAAAACTAGGTTTAATATGCTCAAAAATTAGTTTGGTAACTTGCCTTGATCGGCAAATGGTGTTGGTGGGACTTCTGGGTAGTATTCCGGCTCTTCGACAGCGTCGTAGTCTTCGCGGCGTACAAAACGAGAACAACAATCAATTTAAACATACAAAGATAAACAATACAATCATTTCATTTAAATTGGCTAAAGTAGTAGAAAACAGAAGAAAAACTTCCTAAAATTGAATTGAGGAAATTTGGAGTTAAAATGGGGTAAACATGAATTTTTAAAGATTAAAACATTGCTTTTGGTTTTATTTTGGATAATAAACTGCACAAACATGACAAGTAAATTGGTCCAAAATGTAGAGAATAAAATTGTGAATTTTCTAAAATTTGAATGGTTAAATTTGGAGTTAATTTGAAGAAGTTATGAATTTTTGAAGTTTAAATCAATTTCTAGAATTTAAATTGATTGTCGGGTGGTGGCCGGCGACGTGCGGGTGCGATGGAGAGGTCTCGAGTCATCGGCGGGATGGCGCTCTGGTGGGTTTCGATGGTGATAGAGGGGTGGTCGGGGTCGGGGACATCCTGAGGAAGACGATGGAGTCGACGACGTGTAGAAAGGAGGTCTCCGGCGATGGCGAGCGGCAGGCTGGATGGGGAGCAGAGGGGCAGTGCTAAGAAGTGGAACATGGGCGTTTTGTTCGGGCGGGGCACAATTTCACGCGAGGGCTGAACGTGGAGGGGTGCAGGGCTTCTTATAGCGGCGTTGAGTAGTAAATACAGCAGGCTAATACAAGGAAACCCGAGGAGCACTTTCCATACTCCGGCGAGCTCCTTCCATGCATGCGCACGACGATTCCGGGGTGATTATGTGTCTGCGTTAAGGGGGAAACGGTCAGCGAATCACGGGGGAGTAAATGCCGGCTTTAATTTCATGGAGGGGGGCTGGCGACGACGACATTGAAAGCTAGGGTTTTCGGCCGGTGGGATTTAGGGGCGTGGCTCGGGGAAGACAAAGACTGGCGAGACGGGGCCACTGTCAGTGGGTGCGTGTGGGTGCAGGCACGGCAACGGTCAGCGCTGACCGGTGGGGGCACCTCGTCAGCGGGATGGTGAGGGCTGAGAGAGTTGGCACTGACAGGTGGGGCCAGGGGCTCAGGCGCGCGCGGAGAGGGGGAGTGGACACTGATTGGTGGGGCCCTCATGTCAGTGAGGGGCGCGGGGATGGAGTGGGCTGGGCCGGACTGTGGAGGGAGAAAGGGAGGGGGTGGCCCAATACTGTTTAAAATGTATTTCTGAATAAAAATAATTGTTGTAATTAGTTTAAATTTTATGGGCTACTTGCCAAGCTTATAAAAATTTGTAAAAATTCTCAAAAATATATTTTGGTCTTATGATCATATCAAAATTTTCTTAGGCCTTGGTTTGGATTATTTCTCTATATTTTTATACATGTGGTCATTTTCAGCTTTATAGAAAATCAAAAATAATCCTTTTCTTCAGAAAAGTATAATTATAAAATATATTTTTACATATGAAAATTTGGGCTAGTTTCAAGAGGGTACTCCGCTTGTAATGGTGCATCCGATGTGCTTAACGCCCAAACGTGGGCCGATGGTGGTGGGCTGAAAGGCTTGGGACACTAATAAAAGGATGCATATTTTGGTGTTTCCATTGTTAAATATGTTCTCAAGTAAACCTTGTGCTGCACTACTTCCCTCAAATGACCAACCCAAATCCACTACCCTAGCTTTCTACGTACTAGCAATCAAACTTCTGCTTCATTCCTACCCTTAACCCTACCCACTTCTAGCACCCAGACCTAAAACCAATACTAGCAAACCATCTAGCTCTGCATCCGGGCTGACCTCCACTATCATTCTAGGCTGATGAAAGCTCCAACCCAATATCCTATTCCTTCTCGCTTTTCCTTGCTTTGCCCTTTTGGTTGCCATCACTCCTGCTTAGATCTTACTTTTCCTCAAGTCTAATCTCGAAAAGGCACTTTAGGTACGGTGAGTCCTTCCTTGAGAAGCAAACCCAAACAAAAAATGCATACCTGATCCCTGTGATTGGAACTTATCATTCGATGGCACTTGAGGTGCACAACTAGTGTACTACACGTGCTAATGTCAAAAGATTACAATACTTTCTACACGCTTTACATTCTTTGCATACATTGTCTTAGATTTAATGTCAGGAGGGAGTGTGCATGATTACCTCTGCAAATAGAACTGTACTTTCAGGATACTCGAATTACTGAGAATAGCAATGGATATTTCCAAAGGGATGAACTATCTGCATTAGAACAACATAATTCATTGTCTAGTGATCTAGTGTGCAGTTTTCCTTGCCGGCGTCCAGTGACACAGTGTTGCACCTCACGTCACCTAGTGCACTGATCATCACACCACCACGTGCGCCGGCCCATGCTACCCTGCGCTCCGCCATGCATTTCCCTCCTGCTCCATCCCTACTCCCTCTCTATGTGGTCCTATCACCATATATCTCACCTCATGGGTATATGAGTATATCTGCGAGTATATGACACTCGTTGGTGACGGGTATGGGCATGAGTTTTTAACCATCGAGGTAACAGGTACGTGTATGTGTATACACTACTCGTACCCACCATACCCATTTTCTACCCTTAAACACAACATTATTTCTTTTTAGTTGTATGCATGAATATATCGTATCTCTTAATTGTATGTGCTAAATGGATGTATAAACTAATTTAGTGTTGAATGCACTATTTTATGATTTGCATATATATATATATTCTATTGAAAATATGTTATTTGTGATGTTGTCACACAATCTACCATTATAGATTTTTTTATCAGCATCAAGTTGTTTGTTGGTTAAGGTTGTCTGTCATTAAAACATAATTATTTGCATACAAGCCATCTGTTAACAAAGGTGTTGTCTATCGGCATAGATATTTACCCACATATTTTGTCCTCACATATACTTTCTATGGGTAAAAGCCTTTGGTGGCAGATGTTTTTACCATAGTTATCAAGGCACCGCTAAAGTGTCGCTTAGTCATTGCTTTACCAACAAGGTGGTCGGTGAGTATAAGGCATCCCAATGTCATACCCCCAGGGTGGTCCCTCGTGCGACCTAGCATGCTGAGGGCCAGACATGGCACAAATCTAGCATGGACAGTTCAGATCTGGTGTGGAGAGGCCAAGAAGGGTCGGGCGCAGCGTGGAGAAGTCAAGCAAGGACCTCCACAACACGAAGAAGCCATGCGGGGTCGAGTGTGACATGACAGAAGAGGGGGATAGAAAGAGAGGAGGAGGATGAGAAGAGGGTAAGTAGTGAAGAGGGGTGTACATCGGCTAGAAATATTGAAGAGTGAGATGAGAGAGTGGGAGAGGTTAGGGTTGATAGATGAAAATAGTAATGGGCTGTAAATATGTTGTTTGATTGTATTTATATAAATGTATTATTTACTGAAATTTAAATATAATATTAAACATAATTTAAAATGTGTTATCACAATTTTAGATATATATTTTTTAGTTTTATAAAGTATCTAAAGTGACAATATTACAACTTTACATTGTATTGCAATGTTTATCACACTATATTACTATTATTATTTGTAATTTACTATTTATCTATTGATATTTTTTTATAAATCTGATATTTTCTTTATAGGAATAAGGCATCATCTCGCCTGACGCCTTACCGCTTAGGTAGTCAGGCGGTAGGCCACCCCCTCACCTTGCCTTACCGCCTTAATAACTATGGTTTTGATATCAAATGGTTCTTTCACCAATAGACTATATGTCAATGTAATCATATTATGGTGTTGTGAGGGCATGACACATGCATATAGTAGACATCATCATTCTCTTTTTCATCACTTTATCTATTTGGGTCCAACACCTAAATATCCCTAGGACCACTATGTGATCCAAATGAATCGTGTTGACACCGGAATTTGTATCGTCAGGTGCAAAGAGAGATTGTCATCGGTTGAAGGTTGGGCCTAGTGAGTCGCCATTATGAGGATTGACAAGATTTCATAAAGATTGGGCATGTAGCACTCTTAATTAGATGCGTAGATTTCAAAGTAGTGGGCATGTATCTTCGTTTGCATATAACAATAACAACAAATAAAACATAAATGTAATCTTTAGATTCTCTATCCTGAAATATCTATAATTTAGGTATTATTCGGTTTATAATTCCACGAGTATAAATATGTATGCATGTGATCGTTGATCAATAATATAATCTATTCACCTAAAACTCATGGCACATTGCCAAGCCTAGGTATGTAGGATTAGGGTGACTCCTTATATGGGATCAAGCTATATTGATTGAGTTTAACCTACGATCACATTGGGGATAGCAATTTCACTAAACTTTGTTGTTCTGATTAAAGCTTTCATGGTTAGGTTTGATACTTTAGTTATATCACTGAGTTTGTTAGTTATACATACAATATATCGGTCATAATTGTTACATGCTTCATGTTTAGATTGGTTTATTATATTAATCACATCGCTCTAGTGTTCTACAATAAAATTGATCAAGTATCGATTATGAATCTATTACTATATCGGTTCAGTTCGATCTAATAGATTTATATGGGTTATTGGAGATTTTTAGCTTAAAGGCACTAAATTGATATTTTATCGGAGTGTTAGCCCATAAAGTTATCTTTAATATGTTCACATCGGATCTAGGTCTTTAAAAACTGCAATCTATCATGTTTCCTTTAACATTTAACATTGTTTTCATGAAGTTTGATCTCTTAGAGTTATTGTTGATAATGATAGGTTCATTTCTCTATAAGCCCATATGCACACAAAGTTTTGTTCGTGAATAAAATATTCTTTATTTCGTTATGCTGATGACTATTGCATTATATTTTTCTGATTTGTTGAGTATGGTTAAGCCGATACATTAAGATTCTATTGCATTTTGATGCATTGTTTTTGGATTTATGTTCAACGTATTATAGCCAAACAAGGTGCTATCAGATGTGACGTCGATGGGCTACCAATTGTTAGTTTTTGGAATACTAATATTCTACTCCTTGCCAATTACAAAAAAAATTGACTAGCATGCTCGACATCTTTCGGGATTAACGAACTTGCACTAGAGTCGAAGCAAATCTCCTAGGCCTTCGAGTGTGAAGGTGCAAACACATCCATGTGATTTCTATGTCAACAAAAGGGGAAAAATAAACACAAGTTGGGCACAACCACTTGTCCTCATTGTTGGGGAATAGGGAGCTATGCTAGTCGGCAAATTCAAAATTTACGACCTAGGCCTAAGACTCATGCGCGTGC
This sequence comes from Zizania palustris, assembly GCA_019279435.1. Taxonomy (NCBI): domain Eukaryota; kingdom Viridiplantae; phylum Streptophyta; class Magnoliopsida; order Poales; family Poaceae; genus Zizania; species Zizania palustris. The sequence goes on along the minus strand of JAAALK010000081.1, from coordinate 24,591,702 downwards.
GAGATCATGGATCGGTACCTTCTAGCACGAAACACGGTAGGTGAAATGGAAGAAGATGTCGGAGTAGCGCGTCAAGCCTATCCTCACTTCGTCCTTGTCGTCCTTCGTCGATCTGATCAATGAAGACAATGTAGTCATTCACATGTAGATGTCCACGAGCGTCGCTATTAGATCAATGCCTCCACGGAGTCCACATGTACAGGGATGGAGTATCTCCCACGGCAGTGTGCTAGCACCGCACATGAGAGACAAGTATCCTTGATCTCAATGATTGAGATAAAGAAAGGAAGTAGAGGAGTCTTATATGGCTAGGTCTTATCTAGGCTTAGTTCTCCTCCTCTCCTTTTATGGGGCTAAGAGCCCCCTGGTCGTGCTCATCTCGGAATCCTCAAAACCGTAACAAATCCAATTTGTTTTCCCACGTCGGAACTTCCGATCCTGGATCGGAACTTCCAATAGGGTATTTTAGGTCTCCTAATACAGTTCGACACGCAATAGATCCAATCTGTAATCGCCCAGCTTGGAACTTTCGATACCATATCGAAACTTCTGATCAGTACAAAAATTCCCCGATTCCGAATTGGAACTTCTGGCTCATCGGAACTTCAGATACCATATCGGAACTTCCGAAGCAACATTTTCTCTCTATATCGAGACCAGATAATAATCGGAACTTCCAATACTACCTATCGGAACTTCCGATCCATGGAATTTTCTTGGGCATAACCTTCAATCTCCTACTTGCAGAAGAACAAATTCTTTGCATGTTTCTTAATCCATCCCCTTAAGTGTGTGACCTGATAGGTTTATACACTAACGGTTGTTCACCGGAAACTATTTCTGACTCACTGATCAATAGCGGTACCTGAGGATACTAGGAACATTTACTCAGTCCTTCTCAAGTACTTGAGGATACTCTTTACTACAGCCCAGTGACTTTCACCCGGGTTCGATTGGTACCTGCTCGTAACACTTAGAGCATATGACACATCTAAGCATGTACATAGCATGGCATACATGATGAATCCAATTACGGAGGCATGCGGGATCACACTCATCTTATCTAGCTCATCAGGGGTCACAACACACTGAGTCTTACTAAAAGAAATACCATGTGACATCGGTAGAAAACCCTTCTTAGAATTCTGCATTTTGAACTGTTTCAAAACCTTGTCAATGTACATACTCTGGCTTAATCCAATTAACCATTTTGATCTATCTCTATAGATCTTTATGCCCAAAATGTATGCTGTCTCTCCAAGATCTTTTAGTGAAGTCTTGACAACATTCAACAAAGGAATATCATTTCCGATCAATAATATGTCATCCACATATAGGACCAGAAACACAAGTGAGCTCCCACTGGCCTTCTCGTAAACTTAAGGTTCTTCTTCGTTCTTGATAAAGCCAAACCCTTTGACTACCTCATCAAAATGAAGATTCCAACTCTGAGAAGCTTGCTTCAATCCATAAATGGACTTTAGCAACTTGCAAACTTTTCCAGCATTTCTAGGACCATCAAGACCTTCAGGCTATGTCATGTACACATCCTCACTTAGGTTTCCATTCAGGAAAGTTGTCTTGACATCCATTTGACATATCTCATAATCATAAAATGCGGCAATAGCTAGGATGATCCGAATAGACTTAAGCATAGCGATGGGTAAAAACGTTTCATCATAATCAACACCTTGAATCTGTTTGAAACCTTTCACCACCAATCGTGCCTTATAGATGTGAACATTTCCATCAACGTCTATCTTTTTCTTGAAGATCCATTTACACTTAATAGTTTTTACACCATCGGGTGGATCAACCAAGTTCCAAACTTGGTTGACACGCATGGACTCCAACTAGGATCCAATGGCTTCAAGCCATTTCTTAGAGTCTGGTCCCATCACTGCTTCCGCATAGGTCTTGGGCTCGTCGTTGTCCAACAACAACACGTCACGATGCCCAGTGGTCAAGAACATGTACCTCTCTGGTGCATCGACTACTCTCTCAAACCTTTGTGGGGATGGCGCATGAACAATAGGCTTCGCAACACTTTGCTCATCCTATTGTTGTTTAGTGGGGTCTGGAACACTTTCCAGTGGCTCTCGAACCTCTTCGAGATGCACCGTCCTCCCACTAACTCCTTTTGAGAGAAACTCTTTCTCTAGGAACACACCATTCCGAGCGACAAGCACTTTGCCCTCTTCTCTATTATAGAAATAGTATCCTTTGGTTTCCCTAGGATACCCCACAAAGAAGCACTTGTCAGACTTAGGACTGAGCTTGTTAGACATCATACGTTTGACATACGCCTCACATCCCCAAATTTTTAGAAAATACAAACTGGGACGCCTCCCAGACCACATCTCATATGGTGTCGTCTCTACTGACTTAGATGGAACTCTATGAATCGTGAAAGCTGTGGTTTCTAGAGTGTGACCCCAAAAGGATAATGGAAGATCAGTGTGACTCATCATGGACCACACCATGTCCAACAAAGTGCGGTTTCTCCGCTCAAACACCCCATTCCATTGAGGTGTGCCAGGATGGAGTCAGCTGTGGAACAATTCCACACTGCTTCAGATGATCACTAAACTCATGGCTCAAATATTCACCCCCACGATCCGATCGTAGAAATTCAATTGTCTTGCCCATATGATTTTGTACTTCATTCTGGAACTACTTGAACTTTTCAAAGGATTCCCACTTATGTCTCATTAAGTAGACATAGCCATATCTACTAAAGTCATCGGTAAAAGTGATAAAGTACTGAAAGTCTTTCCTAGACGTGTGACTCATTGGACCACACACATCAGTATGTACTATGGCCAATAGCTCACTCGCCCTCTCACTATGTCCAGTGAAAGGTGTCTTTGTCATTTTGCCAAGCAAGCAAGACTTGCATGTGTCATATGATTCAAAATCAAATGACTCAAAAAGTCCATCACTATGGAGCTTCTGCACGCGCTTCTAATTTATATGATCTAAACGATAATGTTAGACGTAGGTAGGATTTAAATCATTGAGTCAATGTTTCTTAGTACTAATGTTATAAATGTGTGCATCGTCAAGACTTAGAAGATTAAGAACTAATAAATGGAGAGTTTGTGTTGAGAACTATTTCGAGCCTTCGAATAGGATAATAGCTCAAAGTAGTCCGAAGTTGTGTATTGAATAACTGAGTATTCGATGCCTATTACATGGTAAGAAGGGGAGTATTTATAGGTAAAAAGTCTAAGGAAAATACCTATTTACCCCTCAATTACAACCGACATAGTGGAAACTATTCGGTACCCCGAATAGGGTTAAAATAGTAAAATCTATCTAGAGAAGGTAGATAAGGCAGACATCTTATCAGTCTTGTTGTTTTCCACTGTAGCTTCGGAGCATTCGGAGGATACCTTCGAATCATGAAGTCGAAGTATCCTTCGGCTTAGAAACTTCATCATCTCCGGAGATGAACGCAAACTTTAAGGCTGGTGAATTTATCTTTGACTGTTGATTTCTAAAGTCCTGAGGATGAAGTATTTCCCCCCCAACAGTAGCCCCTCGAATACGCTTCTCCGATTTAACCTGTATGGCAGGAAAGCAGTATATGCAAGGAATATTTTCATATTCAGGGACTTAGAGAAATTTGAAGGTGTTACAGTTATTCGAAGGGTATTTGACATCGAAGTATCTCCGATGAAAACTTAGAGTTGGGATTGTTGTGTGGACACTTCGCAGGGAAGTGAACCATTACGGAGGTGGAACGTCATGAAGAGCCGTTAATTTTGAGTCCGTTACCCTTCAAGTAGTCGTTATGCTCCTGAAAAAGGTAACGGTCGAAATTTTACCATGGGTTCACACCTTTTCACTTCTTGGTCCCACTTGTCAGTGACAGAAGTCGAACCTGCAATGCGAACATGACTGAGGCACAATAGCTAGCGGAAAGGCTATAAAAGGGGGGTCGAAGCCCACCAAAAATTTTTACAGAGCCTGATTTCCAAAGCTCTCTTTCTTCAACCTCCAAAACTTCCCTCAACCTTTTGAGCGATCAATTCATGGCGAGGACCAGCGCGACCGTGCCAGCGGCAGTGAGTACCTTGGCGCAAAGGCAGGCTTGGGCGGCTACAACAGCAATGGCCATGGTGGGGGCTCTAGGAGGTTCTTGGCCCAAAAACCCTTGGGAGCTCCGCCCTCCATCCAAGAAGCCGATCCCACAAAGCTTCCTCATCGGCCAATCAACGAGCACTGCAGAATCCATTGAAGAAGCAGTGGCTGGAAATCTGGGCCCTGATATTTGGACTCGAGTCTCGGGAACGGATTCGACCCCGAAGCCGTGGAGTGGAGAAGTTGTAGTCTTTGAAGCGTTCTTCGAAGCTGGACTGGGACTTCATGCCATCAATTTCTTATCAGAGGTAATGGAAATGTTCCACATTACCTTGCCTCAGTTGTCCCCTGACACTATTTACTGTCGATCTTCGAATGGGCTCTTCGGGCCGAAGGATGCGAAGGAAGATCGGAGATCTTCGCCGCCACCCACGAAGCCACCTGCCAACCGAAGCCACACGACGGACCCGGAGATACCAAAGTGTTGATAGCATTCGGAAGTGTCAACTTCCAGCTTCGGAAGGAGCATGCACAGCATTTTCCAGCGAAGGCCATCAATGACCGGTGGTATACCAACTAGATCCTCCGGTGGTTTTACGCCGAGATCGGAGAAGACTCCAGCTTCGCAGGGCCTCTTCAAGAGATTTGGTTCCGGAAGGAGGCCGAAATTACTCCGAACCCAAGCCTGCTGTCAATGCGGCTTGGGTTGCTTTCTTCGATAGCCAGCCGCATGAGCATGTGGGATCTGGCGGAGGAATTCATCGCCCTCCGGATCCCGCCTCTCGGAGCCGACTGGCCAATAATGTTTCAAAACGCTTTGGAGGGAGAGCTTCGAAGCCTAGGTCAATCTTCGATCTTCCTGCAATAATATATTAGGAAAGAGATAACATACTTATAAAACGCTACCTCTTTTCAGCGGCTCCTTTGGCGCTAGCTCTAGAGCAGATAGCAAAGGCCACCAACGGGTGCTCGGAGCCCCTACGGTGGCGGAGAAACAATGAAGGGTGGAGCTGGTAGGAAGCTGGGAGCGCTTCAACAGAGTGTGGAGGGCTCTCGGAATGGAGCCTCCACCTCTGCCAGACTTTGACTCGACTGGAGTGGCCCCTCGGAAGAGGAAAGCCACTGCTGAGCCTTCCAAGAAGGCCGTCAAGACCCCCATCAAGAAATGGAAGAAAACGTCAAGGCCTCCTCCTCAACCGACTCCGGTATCTTCGCCTTCCTCCCCGGGCATTCGGAGCTCGTCTTCGGAAGACTCCGGAAATAAAGACTCCGAGGTCCAAATGGGGAAGTCCCTTGAGGATTATCTTGCCAAAGACAGCGAGGACGAGTCCCAAAGTGCAGCCGGAGCTTCTTCTCAAGTAGCTGCTATAGCAGATACAACATGCTCCTCCGAGCCCATCATCGCAAGCTCAGAGCTTGAGGCAATTATTCCCAACTCGCTCGTGGCCGGGGTGATAGTACCGGAGATCGGGGTGCCTGCATCGACTATACCAGAACAGACTTCGGGGGATGACCTCGAAGAGTACCTCCGGATGTACGAAGTTCTGGAGGACCCCACAATTCTCCCTCAAGGCGCAGATGAAGGTATACTTCGAAGCTTTTGCCTTTACAATTTCTGCAATAACTATTACCCATAAATATTCACTGAATACCTTAATTTTTGTAAGTGCGTCGAGGAGTAGCATAGCTCCGATCACCGATGGAGCTTCAACTTCTCTTGGAGTTGAGGCTCCGTCAGACATAGCAGCTCCGACGACCGGAGCCATCTCGGGCGAAGTAGTTCCTGCTGAGGGGGCATCGGTCGAAGGAGGATCTACCTCACCCGAGTTCCTTCTCCGATTTTGTGCCGAGGAGGGGTAAGAGCATGACGAGCTTCGGTCCCCTCCCTTCCTTGACGGCGATGCCCTCCTCCAACGATCCTTCAGTGAGCAATTCGGAGGAGGAGGCCACGGTATACGATTGCTAGGCCCTATCCTGGCTCCCTCTGTTGGCTCCGTTCTTAGAGCAACGAACAGGCCTTCGGACGCTTCTGGAGCCCTTGGCGGACAAAGGCCAAGAAGTCATGAACTCCGAATTGGTCTCCGTATTGAGCGAAGCCAGAGCCCCGGAGCTCAATTTGGCCCTCAAAAGGGCTGCCCTTTAGGTATGCAACACATCGCAAGTGTATTCAGTCAATAAATGGAATTACTTGGTACTTACTTGCTTTTTTGCAGCAATTTGTCCTTGCTAGAGTGGCAGCGACTTCCAATGAGCTCGAAACTAATCGTCTCAAAAGGAAGGTTACTACCCTCTAGTCTGCCCTTAAAAGCTCCGAAGACAAAACACTTCGACTGGAGGAGGAACTCCTCGAGGAATGGAGGGCTAGAGCCGCCACCGACGAAGCACTTCGGATCGAGCAGCAGAGTAGCACTACACTCAAAACTTCAGCCCAAGAGACCGAGACCGAGTGTGTGGTGCTCAGAGCAGAGGTCGAGAAGCTCTGGCAAGTAGCAGCCAACTCAAGCGCACAACTTGTGGAGCTCTTGTTGATGGAAAAAATGGCATCGATGGCTAGATTGTCAAAATATCAATTTTTGGTGATTTGGGCCGAAAATACACATGTCCAGGGTCTGTCCGAAGCCCTACAGGGCCGAAGTCCATTGAGCTATGGGCTCTGAAAGCCTCTAGACAGCCCATGGGCTTCGGCCGAGAAGCCTTCGGAGGCCCACGCTGCCGAAGCTTCGGCCCGAGGAGCAGGCCTCGACGGGCCTGACCGAAGCCCACCTCGGCAGAGATAGAGTTGTATGCGTTTCTAGCTCAATCTTTATCTCTATCTGGCCAGATTAATAGCAGATTAGATTAGGAGTTAAGCCCCTATAAATAGAGAGGCAAGGCCGGTGAAGAAGCCCCCCAACTCAAACCAAACCAAAGCCCCATGCTTTGATCGTATTTACTTTACCTTTATTTTATTGTACCTCTTCGTGGGTTTGCCTGGAAGCCCTCCGCCGGCCACTACGGAACAGTGGTAATCCTTGTTACTTCGCCTGTGAAGTATCCGTTAATCTACGTAATAGATTGATATCGCCTTGTTACTTCACCTGTGAAGTATCCGCTAATCTGCATAACAGATTGCTACCCTCGCTACTAGTGCAACACTTGGTAAAATTCGGTCCTCGGGCTGAATTGGTACTTCAAATTCTCTCTATTGTAGGTTCGCACGTTCGAAGCCACTTCATCGGAGGTGTCCGGAGCTGAGAGATCGGTTTCGGAGGTCCCCAGGACACCCTTCGGCGGGACTGTAGGCTCCGGAAAACAGGCTTCGCCAGCATACTTCATCGCAACAGGCTTCGCCATGACCATACTCCGCACCGGACGAAGTTGTGCTCGCACGTGGCCCTCGAGTCATTATTCCGTAGTTTGCTGTATCGGAGATCTCACGCCAAACCCTGTTGTTTGGAGGTGATCATCGCGTCCAGATCCATTCGGAGTCCATCTTCGGTCGGATCAGTCCGAACGCCAAAGCACCCTTCGACGGAGCACTTCGCACCAGACGCCGAAGGTACACTTCGGCGACCCCTTCGCACTAGACTTCGAACCAGGCGGGCTCCGACTGGTTTGTCGATTTTATTCTGTTTAATCTATCTCTTTCGGCTAATTGGATTATTTTGTGTAATCTGGTTGCCTGGCGACTCCACCCCCTTATCACTATTAAGGGTAGTCGGAACGCGACGTCGGTGCCACGTCACGCTTAGGCTTGTCCCTAAGTATCCATGTGCTTTTGGATCGTCGAACTGACCCAAGTGCGGGGGCACATTTCCATGTCAACACACTTTTTGGCGACTCCGCTGGGGATTGCTACGCCAACCTGATCAGTACGTCTACATCGGCCACCGGTACATCTACATCGACTACTTCGTCTACACTGTCGATGAACGCAGTAGGAGGCACGGATATCGACAACTGTAACATATTTTGACCTACACTTGAAGATATTCCCGCAGAAGACCGAGCAGAGATCGAGGCAAAGTTGAAGGCGCTCCAACACATGATGCTTGTGGGCAACGTCAAGACACGCGCGGGCTTCATCAAGCGCGACATCGTCACCCTCGACCTCACTTAGGTCCAGGTAACACTTGTATCGCCTCGTTTATCTTCTTTAGAAATTGAACAAAAAATAGTCGCATCAGTGGATCAAGCCATTAGCGCTTCGCTAGCCAACCGTTTAGATTCGGCAGTCAGCTCCCAAGTGGAGGCGACTCTTAGGAGGTTAGGCTTTACTGAGGCCGTACCCCCGGTTCTCATTGCTAGTGCACCACCGGCAAACCACATATATGGTAGGACTAACGACAACACCGGCACAATCATGTCTCCGGCCTCATCACTCATGGCCAAGACCAATCATTATAACTACGGACAAACTAACACTGCATACCACGCACCACCACCTGCGCCAGTACCCACGCTGCCCGCACCACACGCGCAGGCGCCCGGGCATGAACACGCCATACAAATTGTGCGCAGGGAAGAGGCCCATGGTTGACACGCCGATATCCCACCGCGTGTCGCTCCCCCGCATGAAAGGCGCACACAAGCAACATATCAAGATGACATAGAGGAGCGGGTCCACGCACTATTTAGGGAGTGTGCTGGCTTCGTGCCCAAGGGACGGGTTAGGGTTTACCGTAAACCATACCCCGACCACCTTGATACAGTACCCTACCCCCGCGGCTATAGAATCCCTGAATTCACTAAATTCGATGGCGAGGGTAGCAAGACCACACTAGAGCACGTTAGTAAATTTTTGGCACAGTGTGGAGAGGTTAGCGGGATAGACGCTCTAAAGGTTAGACTATTTTCTCTCTCGCTATCTGGCACCGCTTTCACTTGGTTTTCGGCGCTCCCGCCGAACTCCATCCAAACGTGGGATGATTTGGAGCAAAAATTCCATGATTACTTTTATACAGGCGAAACAGAACTTAGGCTTTCGCATCTGACATCGGTTAAGCAGAAATCTAGTGAGAGCACCTCTGAGTACATCAAGCGTTTCAGGGATACTAGAAACCGATGTTTTAGTCTTAATATTTCAGAAAGGGACTTGGCGGAATTAGCTTTTAACGGGTTGCGTTCCGAAATTAAAGAAAGGTTAGATAACCAAAACTTTTTAGAAGTTAGCCAAGTTCTACAGCAGGCTCTGGTCCAAGAAGGCCGAGCCAAAGATAAGAAATTTATTAAGACGTTTAGCAAGCCTAGGGTCAAAATCCACATCATGGAACGCTCTGATGAGGAGGAGTCAGAGGAGGAGGATTCGGCCGACATGTACGCGGCCGAATGGGTTTGGAACACTAAAAATAAACCTGTCACCTGCTCCAAGTTATGACCATCCCCCACAAAGAATCGACTTAGTGAGGTCAAGTACTCGTTTGATATAACTAAATGTGATAAAATATTTGATTTTCTCTTAAAAAGCCAGCTTCTCAGGTTACCTAAAGGTCAAGTCATTCCGCCTACTAACGAGTTAAAGAAGCATCCATACTGTAAGTGGCATGATTCACATTCGCATAATACTAATGATTGCAATGTTTTTCGATGGAAGATACAATCAGCCATAGAAGGACGATTGAAGATAGACCATGATCCGAAGATGAAGCTGGATAAAGATCCTTTTCCATTCAACGCCGTCGACCTCGGCGAAAAGAAGGTGTTGATTTGGCCAGAACAGGCCGAGTCGGCTAAAGGGAAATATGTAATTGTTGGAGAACCACGCAATCGCACACTCGTGCCAAAGAATCCCGAGGTAGGAGTGTGGAAACAGAACACTAATACCCCTTCGGCTAAGGCTCGCAAGAGGCCGAAGGTAACATATAACATACTGTTGAACAAGCATCAGAAGAGGGCCAAGGAAGCAGGTCCGCACGCCAAGCTAAAACAGCCGAGGGGTCCAAGACCTTCGAAGGGTGGCTTTGGACCGAAGCAGGCGAACCCTCCGCACGAAGGCTTTGGGCCACGGTGGCCTGATGCTCCGCACGGTGGTTCCGAGCCACAACGGTCGGACCCCCCGTACAGAAGCTTCGAGCCCAGTGCTCGGGTCCCCTATACAAAAACTTTGGCCACCAATGGCTGAACCCCGCACCATGTTGGACTGTCTCCGACGGGAGGCTTCGGCCCACACTGGCCGAATGTACTTCTGGCCTGGTAGGACCCTTCGCTGGTGTGGTCCGAGATACCTTCGACTTGGCCGAACCCCCCTCCAGGTAACGGGTTCGGCTCACAGTGGGTGAGGCCACTAGAGCCGCCGATGCCTCCGCCGTATGATTGGGCGGGGACCTAACACTATGCCTTGTTTTCCTTCGGAGTATTATGGATGGCAGGGGCAAACAGACGCAGCGGAGGGGGGCATCGTCCACAGACTGTCCGTGGTGCCTCCGAATCGGACCATGCAGAGCGAAGCCGAAGAGTGCGAACACGCGGAGGCCGAAGTCAGGGAGTCCGAAGCCATAACCATTAGAGTTGGGTCTCAGGAAGTCCCAATCCTGAAGACTTTGTCACCGAGGTATGACGGAGGTAAGTCTCATGCTTCGGCCGAGCTCTGCGCCAAAGCTTGGTTCGGTCGGCCGAACGAGGCCGGTCTGACTGTCGGGGTTCGCAGCGAAACCCCCTCTGAACACAGGGTGCACAGGGCCGAAGGGCACAATACCACTTCGGCCAAAATTAATGGAAGCCGAACAGTAGCACCAGGCACCAAGCCGCAGCCATCTTGGGCTCCTCCAGGCATGTCCAAATCACATAAGAGACGCCTACAAAGGCTGCGGGCACAGGAGATGCGCGATAAGAAGGCTGAGGCCGAGCGCGACACTATCTTCGAGGAAATCCGCCCTCGGCCAGCTACCAAACAGGTATGGAGGGAGAAGCCGGTTGAGATAACCAACCCGGCTCCTAGTCCAAGCGACGACGACGACATGCTCGATGACGATTACTCGCCCATCTCTGAAGGGCCCGCGCCCCAGGTGATGGATATCAACATCGTCACATTACCTGCCGAGTTCGCCCTGCCGTAGGATGAGGCCGAGGTTGCTCAATTGAACCTTGGCCCGCGCAATGCCATCTTCGAGAAGCCCGAGGACTCGGCTCGCCATCTAAAACCCCTATATGTCAGAGGTCACATCGATGGGAAGCCGATTTCCCGAATGCTCGTCGACGGCGGCGCCACTGTTAACTTAATGCCTTATTCGTTGTTGAAGAAACTTGGCAAGGATGAGGATGACCTAAAGAAGACCAACTTGATGCTCAATGGCTTCAACGGAGAGAGCTCCGAGGCCAAGGGAGTACTCTCTATGGAGTTGACGGTGGGCAACAAGACATTGCCAACAGCATTTTTCATCGTCGACGTACAAGGTAACTATAGCGTGTTACTCGGACGCGACTGGATTCACGCGAACTGTTACATTCCCTCTACTCTACACCAGTGTTTGATACAGTGGGATGGTGATGAGGTGGAGGTCATCCCCGCGGATACTTCGGCCCAACTAGCTTTGGCCGATGTGTCGGTTGACGTCGTCCATAACAAAGTAGAGTGTCTATCAGGTAGAGATCTTTTGAATTACGATTTTGTTAGTGTATCCGGAGGAAGGTTTGTACCAGTGTCTGTAAAGTCGGCTGGAGTAGCACAGCTATTTTTGTATTAATAGTCTTGTCTAGTAAGAATAATCTAGATTGGCTAAAGTCTTGTGTGGAGCAGTATCAGTCAAATAAAGACAGTATTGCCGAAGCCATCGAGGACTTTAGCGAAGTAGAAAAATTAGGACAAGGTTTTGCGTCGGCCGATCCCTTGGAGGAGGTTTACATAGGTGATGGTAGCATCTCAAGGCTAACTTTTGTAAATCAACATTTGCATCCCGATGAAAAGGCTGAAGTAATAAAGTTAATTCGGTCGTATATCGATTGTTTCGCGTGGGAATATAGTGAGATGCCAGGGCTAAGACGCGAGCTCGTGGAGCATCGGCTGCCCATCAAGTCCGGATTTAGGCCTTATAAGCAGCCTCCCCGCCGCTTTAATGCGGCCGTCTATGACCAAGTTAAAGAATAAGTGGAGCGACTACTCAAGGCTGAATTTATTAGGTCGTGCAGGTATGCAGAATGGGTTGCTAACATTGTGCCTATAGAGAAGAAAGGAAGCGGCAAGATACGGGTATGCATTGATTTCAGGGATTTGAACAGAGCCACTCCAAAAGACGAGTATCCAATGCCGATAGCCGACATGCTGATCAACGATGCTTCAGGACACAAGGTACTAAGTTTTCTTGATGGCAATGCTGGTTATAATCAAATCTTTATGGCCGAAGAGGACATCTACAAGACTGCCTTTCGATGCCCTGGTTTTGTCGATTTGTTCGAATGGGTCGTCATGACTTTTGGTTTGAAAAATGCTGGCGCCACGTACCAGCGCGCTATGAACTTAATCTTTCATGACTTGATAGGGGTTATGTTAGAAGTTTACATTGACGATGCCGTGGTCAAGTCGGACGCCATGGGAAACCATTTAGCCGATTTGAAAGTTGCTTTTGATAGAATGCGGCAGTATGGGTTGAAAATGAACCCACTCAAGTGTTCTTTTGGTGTGTCGGCGGGTAAGTTCTTAGGTTTCATGATTCACGAGAGAGGCATCGAAATTGATCCTAATAGACTTTAAAAGATTAGGGTCAGTGTAGCGCTAACATGCAAAAGGGATGTACAAAAGTTGCTAGGAAAGTTGAACTATTTGTGTCGCTTTATATCCAACTTGTCCGGCAAGATTGATGCCTTTGTCCCCATACCCGGCTAAAAAACGAAGCCGAGTTCACTTGGGGGGCAAGCCAACAAAGTGCTTTCGATAAGATCAAGGAGTGCTTGTCGTCACCACCTGTGGGAAGAGCACCTAAAGCCGGGATTCCATTTCGGTTATACATCGCCGCTGAAGATGGCATGATCAGAGTCGTGCTAACCCAGGAGGTAGAGGGGAAGGAGTACATCATCATATTCTTGAGCCGCCGCCTGCTGGACGCCGAAACCAGGTATGCGTTTGTGGAGCGATTGTGTTTATCACTTTATTACGCGTGCACCAAGTTACGTCATTATCTTCTCCCCACTACATGTGTTGTCGTTTGCCAAACCGATGTTATAAAGCACATGTTACAGAAGCCGATTCTCAGTGGAAGAATCAGAAAATGGGCTTACGCGTTGATTGAATACAATTTGGCCTACGAGCCCTGAGAGCGATGAAAGGTCAAATCGTAGCCAACTTTATAGTTGATCATCACATAGATGTCGGCTGGAGTGACAATATTGCTCTAGTTGAGGTAGTGCCATGGAAACTTTATTTTGATGGTTCGGCTTGCAAGAGTGGCCAGGGTATTGGACTGGTCCTCATATCACCTAATGGTATGCACTTTGAAACTTCAGCCCGACTAGAGTTTTCTTCCACCAATAACCAAGCCGAATACGAAGCCCTATTGCTAGGTCTTGAATTGTTGGATTCTGTAGGTGCTAGACATGTTCACACATATGGTGATTCGTTACTAGTAGTACAACAAGTAGCTAAGAATGCTCAATGTTTTAATGGCTTGCTGAATAGTTACTTGGACAAGTGTCTAGACATAGTCGCTACTTTTGATGATTTCAAAATATCTCACGTGTTAAGAGAAGCCAATTCAGTCGCCAATGATTTGGCTCAGCAAGCATCTGGCTACCAAGTCAGGAGAGGAAAATTTTTGTATTGAAGAAGTCAATGCTCAGCCTCACTACCGAAGCCAATAACAGTGGGCAGAAGCACCCTCCGGGTCGAGCCCCTCTGGCCACCGAAGGTCACTACGCGCCAAGGATGCTAGACCGGAGTACCCTGCCGACCGAAGGTGCTGGCATGCCGAAGTCCATAAGCAAAGCCTCCTGCACGGAGAGGGCTCCCCGGAGTCCAAACCCTCCGAAGGGCTTCGGCCCAGCACGCTCCGAACGGCCACCTCGGCCAGGCTTCGGTAGGAGCTGGAATGGCTCGGGGGTCACCCTGAAGTCAGTAATTTAGAAGTTTTTTCGGAAGGTGGACCAGCGAAACCCTCTGAAACCTGTAAGGGCGATTGGAGAGTACCAATCGTCCAGTATTTGAGAGACCCTAGCCAAAGGGTTAATCGGAAGGTTCGACGACAAGCGTTTAAATTCGTGTTGATAGACGACACATTGTATCACCAAACCATCGACGGAGTGCTATTAAAGTGTTTAGACCATGAGCAATCTCAGGTGGCCATAGGGGAAGTCCATGAAGGGCTTTGCGGTACTCATCAGTCGGCCCAAAAAATGAGTTGGATGCTCAAAAGAGCGGGTTTTTATTGGCCGACTATGACTGAAGATTGTTTCAAATACTATAGAGGGTGTGAAGCATGTCAGAGGTTTGGCAAAATTCAGTTAGATCCTTCCTCCTTGCTCAATCCTATTGTCAAGCCATGGCCATTTCGAGGTTGGGGTTTAGACTTCATCGGCCAGATTCACCCTCCTTCATCAAAAGGGCATCGGTTCGTGTTGATGGCAACATATTACTTCACTAAGTGGACCGAGGTCGTACCTCTCAAGAACATGACTCAGGTACATGATTTTATTTTGAAGCACATCATACATAGATTCGGCATTCCCCAAACTCTTACTACGGATCAAGGTAGTTCATTTGTTTCTGGAGAAGTAAGGGACTTCGCCGAATATTATGGTATTAAGTTAATAAACTCTTCACCTTACTATGCTCAGGCCAATGGTCAGGCCGAGTCTAGTAATAAAACCGTGATTAAGCTCATTAAGAAGAAAATCGAAGAGTTCCCTAAAAGGTGGCATCAGGTGATTGCAAAGCACGGTGCTACCAAGGTCAGTCCATATGAGTTGGTATATGGACAAGAAGCCGTTCTGCTCGTAGAGGTAGATCTTGGCTCCTTAAGAGTGTTGAAGCAAGATGGCCTATCGGTCAACGAGTATGAAACTCTTCTAAAGGATAATATAGAGGAAGTGACCGATAAGAGACTAAGGGCTTTAGAAGCCGTAGAGATGGACAAGAAGAGAGTATCTAGAGCCTACAATAAACAGGTAAAACCAAAATCATTCCAAATAGGAGACTTGGTGTGGAAAACGATTTTACCCTTAGGCACGAAGAGTCCCAAGTTTGGTAAATGGTCACCTAGTTGGGAAGGTCCTTTTAAGGTAGCCGAAATTGCTCCTGGCAACGCATACGTGTTGGAATCCCTGCAGGGAGAGCGGTTTCGAAAAGCTTTGAATGGTAGGTACTTGAAGAGGTATTTCCCAAGTGTGTGGCAAACATCATAAAAAGTGTCGAAAAGCCGATATGGATGGTATCGTCTTCAGCTCGTTGTGCTTTTAGTTCACTAGTTCACTAAAAGGCAGGGGGCAGGTGTTGATGGCAAAAAATGGCATCAATGGCTTGATTGTCAAAATATCAATTTTTGGTGATTTGGGCCGAAAATACACATGTCTAGGGTCTGTCCGAAGCCCTACATGGCCGAAGTACATTGAGCTATGGGCTCCGAAAGCCTCTAGCCAGCCCATGGGCTTCGGTCGAGAAGCCTTCGGAGGCCCACGCTGCTGAAGCTTCGGCCCGAGGAGCAGGCCTCGATGGGCCTGGCCGAAGCCCACCTCGGCAGAGATAGAGTTGTATGCGTTTCCAGCTCAATCTTTATCTCTATCTGGCCGGATTAATAGCAGATTAGATTAGGAGTTAAGCCCCTATAAATAGAGAGGCAAGGCCAGCGTAGAAGCCCCCCCAACTCAAACCAAACCAAAGCCCCATGCTTTGATCGTATTTACTTTACCTTTATTTTCCTGTACCTCTTCGTGGGTTTGCCTGGAAGCCCTCCGCCGGCCACTACGGAATAGTGGTAATCCTTGTTACTTCGCCAATGAAGTATCCGTTAATCTACGTAATAGATTTATATCACCTTGTTACTTCGCCTGTGAAGTATCCGCTAATCTGTGTAACAGATTGCTACCCTCGCTACTAGTGCAACACTTGGTAAAATTCGGTCCTCAGGCCGAATTGGTACTTCGAATTCTCTTTGTTGCAGATTCGCACGTTCGGAGCCACTTCATCGGAGGTGTTCGGAGCTGAGAGATCAGTTTCGGAGGTCCCCAGGACACCCTTCGGCGGGACTGCAGGCTCCGGAAATAGGCTTCGCCAGCATACTTCATCGCAACAGGGTTCACCACGACCATACTCCACACCGGACGAAGTTGTGCTCGCGTGTGGCCCTCGAGTCATTATTCCGTAGTTTGCTGTATCGGAGATCTCACGCTGAACCCTATTGTTCGGAGGTGATCATCGCGTCCAGATCCGTTCAGAGTCCATCTTCGGCCGGATCAGTCCGAACGCCGAAGCACCCTTCGGCGGAGCACTTCGCACCAGACGCCGAAGGTACACTTCGGCGACCCCTTCGCACCAAACTTCAAACCAGGCGGGCTCCGACTGGTTTGTCGATTTTATTCTGTTTAATCTATCTCTTTCGGCTAATTGGATTATTTTGTGTAATCTGGTTGCTTGGCGACTCCACCCCCCTTATCACTATTAAGGGTAGTCGGAACGCGACATCGGTGCCACGTCACGCTTAGGCTTGTCCTTAAGTATCCATGTGCTTTTGGATCATCGAACTGACCCAAGTGCGGGGCCACGTTTCCGTGTCAACAGCTCCAAGACTCGATTCAACAAGCACTGGCTCAGAAGAGTACTTTGCTATCCAAGATGGTTGAAGTGTCTGTTGCTGCTGCTAGGCTGGAAGTGGTGAAAGTAAAAAATGTTACCATAGCGGAGCATACCATGGATACCCTTCGGGATACCTTGGAATACTTCGGCACTATGTGCCCTTCGTCTTCAGCTTGTGGCGAGCGAGCCCCTCGAACGGAAGCTGAAGATGATTCAAGTGGCGACAAAGTTGATGATGGGCTCCGGCGTTCAGTACGGAGAGATCTCCGGACAAGTTGTCGGGATCGGAGTCCTTTGTCACATCGAAGCTCTTGGGATTTCTGTTGCTCCGGTTGGGGGTTCAACGCCTTGCAGGCTTCGCCGACGAGGACTTGTTGCATCCTTCACAGGATGTAGCTTCTGCCTGGGAAGCTTTCCGGGCAATCTGGAAAATGGACCACAAAGCTGCAGCCAAAGCTTGGATCGACGAGGCTCGCCGGCAGAAGCAAGCTCAGACGAAGCCTTCGCTTTCGACTTCGCCGGCTCCAACCCCGCCTGCTCCGCCAACCGACCCACAAGGTTTAGCTTTATAGGCCACTTATGCATGTACAAGAAACCTTGTAAAAGCCCCTTTTATGAATGAAAAGTTTATAAACAAGGAAACTTTGTTTGGATGTTTATTCTTTTAGGTTTTTCCATGCACTTCGGAGCTCGACTTCGAAGTATTAGAACTTAGTGAAGGGCTCCGTCGGCAGTGGTCTGTCCTCGAAAGCTTAAGGCCTTATTGATGCTCGTGCTTCTATGTTCCTCGAGGGGATCAAGGGGAGATAGCACCCGAAGTCCATCACGAGGTCTTAGCTTATATTAAGGAAGAGGATAAGGAAGAAGCGTTTTCACCCTCTGAATACGTAGATTGGTCTGACTCGGAGTACCAGGCCGAAAGACTTCTGTCTTGGGCTGAACTTCAAGAGGAGCAGAAAAAACTGCGAGCTTCGAAGAAGAAAAGCACTCGGACTAAGAAGAAAGTCTCGAAGGCTTTGGGCTCTGAAGGTTGAAGTGGTCTTAGGAGTAGCTCTAGAGGTCGAAGGGGTCTCCGTTTCTATCTAGGCTTAGACCAAAACTTCTCTTGATGTAATAATATGATTATCCAATTAATATGAATTGCTTTGGAAGCATCTTTTTGTTGTTCCTTACTCTCCTATCCCTCCTTGTGGGTGGGGGACCGTACGCATTGCGATAGGATCCATCGGACATAATAATTGATATAACAATCTGATGCTTCGCACAACACTTGGTAATCATACTTTACTCTTTCGTAGAGTTCTTCGAACTGTACGTTCGTATTATGATGTTTATAAGATTCAGGAGCTAAATTTATATTTGTAAGCTCCCATAGCAGTCCCTTAGGACTTTAAAAGTGTTTCATTGGGTCGAAGCCTTGAAACCTTATTGCTTGGTCACCTTCGACTCTTTTACAGATGCTTCGAATCCGAAGGCCGGAAATATGTTCTTTTAAAGTCCTTAGACTCTTCTACGGATCCTAACAAGCTGGAGCCTGGAATCCATAGGCTGGCCACCTTCGGCTCTTTTACAGATGCTTCGAACCAAGAGGCCAGAAATATGTTCTTTTAAAGTCCTTAGACTCTTCTACGGATCCTAACAAGCCAGAGCCTAGAATCCGTAGGCTGGCCACCTTCGGCTCTTTTACATATGCTTCGAACCTAGAGGCCGGAAATCTGTTCTTTTAAAGTCCTTAGACTCTTCTACGGATCCTAACAAGTCGGAGCCTAGAATCCGTAGGCTAGCCACCTTCGGCTCTTTTACAGATGCTTCGAATCCGGAGGCCGAAAATCTGTTCTTTTAAAATCCTTAGACTCTTCTACGGATCCTAACAAGCCGGAGCCTAGAATCCGTAGGCTGGCCAATGGAATCCTTGAACCAATGGTTTGAAGGCTGTTGTTTGGGTTCCTTGAAAGATGCTTGACTCCGCAAGCATCTCCGTTCTCCTGATGCGTCCACCAGGAGTAAGGGATATTTGAAGAGTAAACATAATTCGAACCTCCATATTTATTTAATTTAGAAAGGTACTTTTACAATTGATTACAAGGAGCCCCTAAGCGTAATAACAGTTTAAGGTGCTCCGCATGCCATGCATTCGTCAACTCTTCCCCTTCTAAATTAGCTAATTTAAATGAGTCGGGGCGCCCTGGGCGTAGGATAATATATGGTCCTTCCCATTTATTCCCTAGCTTCCCCGGAGCTATTACACTTCGCAATACCAAATGACCTGGTTTAAGCTCGTTCACTTTTATCTTTGGGTCATACCATGTCTTTGTTTGGTCTTGGTACTTCGTCAGATTGGCGACAGCTCGAAGCCTTGTTTCTTCTGACAAGTCCAGCGAAGTGCTTCTCTTGTCTTCATTTCCAGGTTCTACTACGCGAAGGGATCCACCTTTGAGCTCTGTAGGAGTCATGGCCTCATCTCTGAATAGCATCCTGAATGGGGTGAAGCCTATGGACCTGGCTTGAGTGGTCCGAATGGACCATAGAATCTTAGGAAGTTCTTCGGTCCATAGTCCTTTGGCCAGCCCGACAATCCTTCGATTTAAACCGGAGAGAATATTTCCATTGGCTCGCTTGATGGCTCCGTTGGATTATGGATGGCGAACTGTCCTTTGATGCCTAGTTCTTCACAAAATTCTTTAAAGGGTTCGGCTTCGAACTGGGTGCCATTATCTACAGTTAGCTCCCTTGGTACTCCGAACCTACATATGATATTTTGCCAGAAGAATTTTTGTATATTTCTTGAAGTGATAGCAGTTAGGGGTTCAACTTCGACCCATTTAGAAAAATATTTAATTCCTACCACTGCAAACTTCAAGCTACCTTTTGCCATTGGAAAAGGGCCGATGAGATCCATTCCCCATCGTGCCATTGGCCATACTGGGAAATAACTTGAAGTGGTGTTGGTGGACGGTGGCTCCGTCTTCCCATCCACTAGCATCCTTGATAGGTTCGAACTAGGTCTTCTGCATCTCTCACAATCGTTGGCCAATAGAGCCCCTGCCGAAGTGTCTTTCCTACTAGAGCACGGGGGGCTAGGTGGCTTCCACATAAGCCTTCGTGAAGTTCCCGAAGTATATCTTCACCTTCGTGTTGTGAGATGCACCAAAGTAGTGGAGAACAAACTCCGGCTTTGTATAATATCCCATTGACAAGCTCATAATTACGAGCCCTTGCATGCAACCTTCGGAAATCCGGACCTTCTGACAAGACTGCGATGTTTTGCAAGACATCCATTATCGGAGTCCACCAATCTACAGCTGGGATGCAAAGGACTTCTATGGAGGGTAATTGATTTATGGTAGGCTTGATAAGTTCTTCATGAAAAGCACCCTCGGGGACGTCCAATGCTTCAGCTGCAGCCTTCGCTAGAATGTCTGCAAGTTGATTATCTGCTCGAGGAATACTCCGAACAGAAAATCCTTTAAACATTGCTTCTGTCTTGTGTATTTCTTCTAGATACTTTGCAAGATCTGGGTTCCTGGCTTGAAAGCTTTTGTCAACATGCCCTGCGACGACTTGGGAATCTATCTTAATTATAATTCTTGCTGCTCCAAGCGCTTTTGCCTTTCGGAGGCCTAGTAGGACCCCTTCGTACTCTGCGATATTATTGGTGGTCTTAAAGTTGAGCCTCACAGAATACATGACCTTCTGCCCTAACGGCGATATTATCACAGCTCCAGCTCCGGCACTAGATGTACTGATAAGCTCCATCGGAAAAAATTGTCCATAAACCTTCAGGAGGTCTCTTCCGGAGCCCAGACTGCAGATGGAGTCCACTCTACCACGAAGTCAGCTATGATCTGAGATTTGATAGCTATTCTCACTGCGAAGGAAATACCAAAGGGGGCTAGCTCGACAGCCCATTTTCCGATCCTACCCGTATAATCTTTGCTCCGAAGCATATCACCAAGGGGATACGAGATAGGAACGATTACATTATGTGCTAGAAAGTAATGCCTTATCTTCCGCGAGGCCATTACTAAAGCATAAGCAAATTTTTCGAGCTCGGATTATCTTGTCTTAGCTCTGAACAAAGCTTCTGAGACGAAGTAAACTGGGTTTTGCACCAGCTTCCCTTTAAGCTACACTTCCCTGACCAATACTGCACTTACTGTGGAGCCCGTTGCTATAAGATAAAGAAGGAGAGTTTCTTCCGGGCGGGGCACAGTAAGTGTCTACAAGCTTCCGATGTAATCTTTAATATCATCGAAGCTCTTCTGGCACTCCGGCGTCCACTTGAAACTTTCAGACCCCTTTAGAGCTTTAAAAATTGGAAGGCTTCGCTCGGCTGATCTGGCCAAGAATCTGCTGAGAGCTGCGAGCCGTCCTGTTAGCTTCTGGACTTGCTTCAAATTTTCGGGTGGATCCATTCTTTGCAATGCGCTTATCTGTGTTGGGCTAGCTTCGATTCCCCTACTCGAAACTAAGTACCCTAGAAGTTTTCCTGCTTGCGCCCCGAATATACAGTTTTCAGGGTTGAGGCGAACTCCACATGCTCGGAGACTCTCAAATGTTTCAGCTAGGTCTAGGCTATGATGGTGCTTTATAACACTCTTTATTACAATGTCATCCATATAGGCTTCGATATTTCGGCCTATTTGATGACCTAGAGCCTTAGCTATCAAACGTGAGAAGGTGGCTCCGGCATTCCGCAAGCCAAAGGGCATTCGAACATAACAAAATACTTCGGAGGGAGTTATAAAACTTGTCTTGGCTTCGTCTTCGCGCTTTAGCCAGACCTGATGATAACCGGAGTATGCATCTAGGAAGCTCAGTAATTTGGAGCCAGCCATAGAATCCACCACCTGGTCTATTCGGGGCATAGGGTAGGGGTCTCTTAGGCATGCTTTGTTTAAAGATGTGAAATCAATGCACATGCGCTACTTGTCGGAGCCCTTCTTCCTGACAAAAACAGGATTAGCAAGCCACTCCGTGTGGGCTACTTCCCTGATGATGCCAACCCTTAGCAATTTTTCCACTTCTACCTTGGCGAGGTCTGCCCTCTCTGCTGATAACTTACGAAGCCCCTAGCGCACTATCCTAGCCTTCGGGTTGACAAGCAAACTATGCTCGATGATACTCGGTCAACCCCAGTGATGTCTTCATCGGTCCAAGCAAAGACATCCAAATTTTGTTTGACTACTTCCTCCAGTGAAGTAGCTATCTCCGAAGGTAGCCCCTTGCCAAACTGTACTGGGTACTCCTTGCCATCTTTCAGGATTATCTTCGTGACGACATCATCTTCCGGGCTTGGCTTTAGGGAAAGGCCCTTCGAGGAGTTTGAAGACTCCGAAGCCTCCTTTGTGTGCTCTGACACACTGTGCACTTGCCGAGGGTCAAATGGCTGACCGTGGCCATACTCCATTCTTCGGGCTACAGCTTGGTCTCCTGAGATAGTGAGAACTCCACCTTGCGTGGGCATCTTGAGACATAAGTAGTTATGATGTGCTATAGCCCCAAACTGGTTCAACATCCCCCGTCCAAAAATCGCATTATAGGCATATGGGGCATCGACGACGTCGAAGATCACTTCCTCCACCCTGGCCAGGGGCCCCTCTCCGAAGGCAACCTCGAGACCTATCTGGCCGAGGGCATCGAGAGGAGGACCTGCGAAGCCTTGGAGTGGGCGGGCCGCCGAAAGTAAATGCCTCCGAGGAATGCACATCTGGTTGAAGGCCTAGACAAAGAGTATATCTGCGGAGCTCCCACCGTCTACCAGGATCCTTCGAACTTCGACTCCCGCTATATCAGCTGAAATGACTAGGGGTCAGCATGAGGGAATTTTACCCCCCGCAGCATCATTGGCAGTAAAGGAAATAGGTACATGGGACCACTCGGGCATTCCTGCCGCAAAATTCGAGGTCCCTATGTGCCCTACTTCACAAACATATTCTCACCGCTGCCTTTTTGACATGTTACCGAGGGTCCCCCCCTCCGGGGATGGGCAGGACCACTCGCTTGCTGTGATCTTGGGGATCTTCCTGCTTCAGTGGTGGCATAATATTGGCCACCGGGAGCTGCATTGGTGCTTCAGGGATGCCTGCTCGGGCCACGGTTTGCACGGGCTCTGAACGTGCCGCTAGAGGGGCTCGATCCGAAGTACCTCGTCATGTACTTCGTCCAAGGTATTCACCCCGAAGTATTAATACAGACTCACAATCCTTCATGTCATGACTTCTATTCTCGCCATGCACACAACAGAAGAAGCTCTGGCGCCTGCCAACTACTCTTTCTTGGGGCTTCGAAGCACCAACCTTGAAGCATTGCGCCTGTTGAAAGTTGACAGGTGCCTTCGGAGCGGAGGGTGCAATGTTCAACACTTCAGAGCGGAAGTGATTCTTTCCCTGCCTATGATCGTTGAAACGAATATCAAGGGGGGCTTGCGGAGAGGTTGGGACTTTAGGCTCCGTCTTCACTTCTCGAAGGGCTGGTGCAGGTGCTGTAGTTCTTCGGAGGCAGCCTTCCTCTGCCTTGGCATACTATTTGAAGTATGCCATCAGTTGTGCCACAGATGACATCGATTTCCGATGAAGCTTGCTGAGGAGATCTGGGTTCAACACCACTTCACGCGCGGCATCGACTACCGAAGAGGTAGATAAGCCTTTGATCCGAGACTTGGTGTGGGCGAAGCATGTGAAGTATTCTCGAAGTGTCTCCCCTTCTTGCTGCTTCACCTGAAATAGACTCTCAGTCAACATTGGGGCCACAAATGTACCTTGGAAGTTGCTTACAAACTTCCTCTTTAGCTGCTCCCAAGACTTGATCGATCCTGGCTTTAGAGACCAGAACCATCGGAAAGCTACACCTTCAAGAGCGAGGGGAAGCACTTCGCCATAGTGTTACGCACCCCTCCACTGGCTTCTATTGCCAAAGCATACGAACGAGAGAATTCTCTGGGGTCAGACCCACCGGAGTACTTGTGCAGCTTCGAGGCTTTAAACCTGGGGTCGAAGGGTACCTTCTACAGGTCCGGATGCAATGGAGACTCGTCGTCGAAGGATGCATTCTCGGCTTCCTCTAGGACTTGGACAGCTTTGGGAAGATTGTCGGCACCACCGTCTTGAAGCCCTTCTAGAGCATGAGTGGAGGCTTGAGAGCGAAGTCGATCGGCAGCCTCTTGCCTCCACCTTGCCACTTCCTCCTAAAGTCACGCTACTTGGGTAGCCTCGTCCTCAGGAAGGTCTTCATCTCCTTCGAAGGGGAGCTCTGGGTCTCGGGAACTGTTGTAGTTGGTTTGGAGCACCGTGGGAGCAGCTTGGGGGCCTCTGGGTGCTCGACGTCCGGCAATGCCTTCAGGGGGTTAGCGGGATAGCTGAGGGTACTACACCATTGGTCCGAGGGGACCTTCGGGGAGGATCAGAGGCTAGGCTCCGCTTGGGAGGCATAGCTAATGAAGATGAGGTCCGAAGACTGAGGACTTCGATTGATTTGGGAAGGCAAGGAAAGGCCTTCGAGCTGCACTAGGAAGCCCGTTACTGAAGGGTGCATGGAATCCTAAGACTCTGAAGCTCCCTCCGCAAGTGCTCTTCGAAGTACAGTCAGCGGAAAAGAACTAGCTTTTAGAACTAGGTTCCCCATGGACGGTGCCAACTGTTGGCGTAAAAGATTACGCTAATAGGTTCTTAAAGATTAAGAACTAACAAACGGAGAGTTTGTGTTGAGAACTATTTCGAGCCTCCGAATAGGATAATAGCTCAAAGTAGTCTGAAGTTGTGTATTGAATAATTGAGTATCTGATGCCTATTATAGGGTAAGAAGATGGGTATTATAGGTAAAAAGTCTAAGGAAAAGACCTATTTACCCCTCAATTACAACCGACAGTGGAAACTATTTGGTATCCCGAATAGGGTTAAAATAGTAAAATCTATCTAGAGAAGGTAGATAAGGAAGACATCTTATCAGTCTTGTTGTTTTCCACTGTAGCTTCGGAGCATTTGGAGGATACCTTCGAATCATGAAGCCGAAGTATCCTTCGGCTTAGAAACTTCATCATCTCCGGAGATGAACGCAAACTTTAAGGCTGGTGAATTTATCTTTGACTGTTGATTTCTAAAGTCCTGAGGATGAAGTATTTTCCCCCAACAACCATAGAGTATGCCATTCGAAAATATTGAACAACTCTTGTTCTTTATTATGAATTCAAAACCATCTTCCTCTAAACATGAAGAATATATAATGTTTCTGCCTAAGGCGGGAATGAAATAACAATTATTTAACTCCAAAACTAGTCCTGGCGGTAGCGATAGTGAATAAACGCCGACGTCCAACACCTGCAACCTTTGCACCATTCCTAACAGGGATATCTAGCTCGCCACTTGCACACTTTCTTACTCTACTGAGCCCCTGCAATGATTTGCAAGTATGAATCAATGATCCGGTAACAAATACCCATGAATCATTTGGACGAGTAGCAAGATTAATTTCAATAACATTAATATCTAGAGCGGAAGTCTCACTTCCCTTCATGTTCTTCTCTCTTCTAGGTACACCTTGCAATTGCGCTTCCAATGCTCAGGCTTGTGGCAATGGTGGCACATATCAGAGTTGGCAGGACTAGACCTAGACTTTCCAGTTGGTTTAGACTTCGTACTAGAAATCACATCTGTAGTCTTAGCCTTTTTCCTCCTCTTTTTGCCCTCCTTCTGAACCAACATCACTTTATTAGGAGATTTCCTGATACTGTCCTCAGTAGTTTTAAGCATCCCATGCAACTCTGCTAGTGTCTTCTCCAGTCCAACCATGTTATAATTCATGATGAACGTCTCAAAGCTCAATGGGAGCGACTGGAGAATAACATCGATAGCGAGGTACAGATCGAGTGGAGTGCCCAGTCTCTCTAGAATCTCCACGCAACCAATCATCTTGATCACATGAGGGCTCATTGGGCTCCCTTTGGTGAGCCTACTACCAAGCAAGCACTTAAACACATTGTATCTCTCTACTCTTGCCTAGTTCTGAAACATGCTCTTCAAGCCTATGATCATATGATAAGCGTCACGTTCCTCATATTGTTTCTGAAACTCAGAGGACATGCAGGCAAGAATCATATAACTAACGTCCATAGAATCACTAGCATGCTTCTTATAAGCATACTTGTCTGCTACATAAGCATCATCTCCTGGTTCATCAGGGTGAGGTTCCTCTAGAACATAATCCTTTTTCTCTTGTTTGAGAACAATTCTCAAATTGCGATATCAATCCATAAAGTTTGTTCCAAACAATTTATCTCATTCAAAAATAGATCACAAATTAAAAATTGAAGTGCTCTTAACAGTAGAAGTAGTGGGTGCCATGATCTACAAAATATTAAATGCAAGGTTTAGTACTTTGCAATGTTTATCTTCTATCCAATAAAAGATGTTCCGCTATCTAAACCACTCACTTTCCCTCTCATGACTAATAGTGGCGTAAGATCCATGGTCACGATATCTCCTAGTGAGCTTTGGCATTACTGTTAGAAGCTAGTTGACATAGGTAAGCAACTTCTTGCTAATCACATCGTATGTGACTCTTGTCGTTGGAGAAGCATCCAATGCTTGACCCCATCTCCTATGATCCAAGGCCCAAAACCGTTTTGATAGCCTCGTCAAGTGAACCAATACTATGCATGCAGAAGTCCGACTTCCACCCCAACTAGTTGAGATAAAAGATAGCACCCTGCTTTGGCAGACCCACTATCGATGAGCAGAACCTTAGTAGGTTCAGCTATTGGGAAGATCATCAACACTTAATTTTTTGAGGGAAAACTATTCTAGCATTGTAACGTCCCTAGTGCATATGAAACATGCAAGAATAGAATAACAAGAACATAAGAAAGCAACACAGGCAATCATATTAACCGTGACATAGCTTGGCCTTCTTCACATGGAGATCACCATCTCCATGGCTCCCGTCCATTGAGTGCGTGCTCCCGGCCTTCATGAAGAGTACTAGTCCATCTCGCATAGGCTATTGGGAAGAGCATCAACACTTAATTTTCTGAGAGAAAACTATTCTAGCATTGTAACGTCCCTAGCGCATACGAAACATGCAAGAATAGAATAACAAGAACATAAGAAAGCAACACAGGCAATCATATTAACTGTGACATAGCTTGGCCTTCTTCACATGGCGATCTCCATCTCCATGGCTCCCATCATTGAGTGTGTGCTCCCGGCCTCCATGAAGAGTACTAGTCCATCTCGCATAGGCTATACTAATTACATGGGCCGAAGCACCGCGAAAATGACATGCAAGCCGTAATAAATTTTACATTAGCCTTGGGCTATAAATATCCATGACATGCAGGCCATATTTAATTACATTCATTGCATGCATCTCATACGTCACATTTATCTAAGTCCATGCCAGTCACATCATTCTCTGCAAAACAATGTTAGGCGAGCAATCTACAAGTGACTGGATTCTATTGCCAACCATCGCTCTGAGCTTCTTTAGGGACCTTTTAATGTGATACATCCACCTATATTGCACAGGGCCACCTACCTTAGCTTCATATGGAAGATGAACCAATAAATTTTGCATTGGATTGAAGAATCCTAGAGGGAATATTTTTTCCAATTTACATAAAAGCATTGGTATCTCTTTCTCCAGGATCTCCATCATATCTTTCTTAATTTCTTTAGCACAAAGTTGTCTATAAAAATGGCTCAGCTCAGCTAATGTCTTCCACACATCATCATTCAAGTACCCACGAAACATTACAGGAAGGAGTCTTTCCATTATTATGTGGTAATCATGACTTTTCAATCCATTTAACTTCCCTGTCTTCAAATTCACAGCTCTTCTAAATCCCACGGCGTAACCATCTGGGAATTTCAAATTTTTCAACCACCTCATTACTTGTTTCTTTTCTTTAGGTTTTAAACAAAATGGGGCACGTGGCTTGCCACCACTATTCATCAACTCAAGGGTTGGTCGATTACAAATCTCAGCTAAATCTCTTCTCACCTTTACATTATCTTTTGTCCTGTCCGCATAATCCATACATGTACTTATAATGTTTTCACCAACATTACATTCCTGATGCATAACATCAATGTTGTGCATCAGAGTCAGTGATTTGACATACGACAATTCCCATAAGCCACATATGTGGGTCTAGTTATGTTCGGTTCTGAATCCTACAAATCCATCCTCATTTTCATTAAGGACCAACTCATTCAGCATATCAACGATTTCTGTACCATTTAAACGCCTTGGTGGTCCCTTTACAACAACATTGTCCTTCTTGAAACGGTTCCTCTGTAACCTAAATGGGTGATTCATGGGCAAAAAGCATCTATGACAATCAAAGTAACAAATATTTCCCCCGAAGTTAAGATGGAAACAATTTGTGTCCTTCGCACATATCGGACATGTCAACATTCCATGACAACTCCAACCAGAAAAAAATATCGTATGTCGGAAAATCGTGGACCGACCACAGATACGCAACTCGAAGATTGAATTTTTGCTTCTGGTCATAGTCATATACTTCAACTCCTTTCCACAATTATTTCAACTCTTCAATTAAGGGCTTCAGCATCACGTTCAGGCGTGTTCCAAGATGCTCTGGACCGGATATAATGAGACATAGGAACATAAATTCATATTTCATACAAATGAAGGTGGAAGGTTGTATGGAATAGCAAACACAGGCCAACAAGAGTACGATGATGCAGTTACATTAAAAGGCGTGAATCCATCTGTTGCCAACTCGATGCGAACATTCCTTGCATCCCTAGCAAAGTCTGCATTAAAATCATCTAGAGCCTTCCATGCCTCACCATCAGATGGGTGCACCATTACTTGGTTATTCTCACGTACACCTTCTTTATGCCATCACATATGTCTAGTGGTTTTCTTTGAGAGAAACAATCGTTTCACCCGAGGTGTAAGAGGCATGTAACGAAGTTGCTTATGAGCAACCTCTGTCGTCACCATTTCACCGTCTTCATTTACGACCTCTATGATCTTGGTTTACCACATTTTAAGCATTTCACCTCATTCCAATGTTCTTTCCAGAAAAGCATACAATTATCTTGGCACACATCAATCTTTTCATACTCCATACTAAGAGCAGAAAGCATTTTCTTTGACTGGTACATGTCTTTCGGCACCTTATGGTTCATAGGAAGGATATCGCTAATCAGATTCATGAGCTCCTTATAACAATTATTGGAGAATGCAAACTTCGACTTAATGGCCATAAGACAGGTCACGAAAGCGAGAACACTTATGGTGGTGTGATCATGCAATGACTCTTCTGAAGCTCAAAGGATGTCGAAAAACTTTTGAACCTCCGGTGTTGGAGGATCCTCAGGGTTTGTTTCAAACTCTGGCCATATAGCATCAAGCATCTCATCCATCCTATCATCAGCCATGCTATCATCTTCTTCTTACACTACTAATATTGTTTTTTCACGGCCTGTCTCGCCGTGAAAAGTCCAAACTTCATAACCTAGCATGAAACCATATTTGCAAATGTGGAATGACAACATTCTCTTGTCTTGCCAACGAGAATTTCTGCACTTCATGCATGGGCACCTCGCGTCAGTGTTTTTTGTCAAAGCGAATGCACAGTCAACAAATTTATCAGCGTTGATTACCCACTCCCTCGTGTGAGATCCACTTTTCATCCAACCACTATACATCCACCATCGGTCATCCTTAACCATTCTATAGGCAAAACATTCATTCAATCGAGAATACATCATAAGTACTAGACGTTTTCTACATACCACATCCCTATGTTTATAGGAAAAGATAGGTCTTAAACCCATCCAAGAGTGACCGACATAACGTGGTATTTATGACGAGCCATGAGTCCGAACAAAATTTCAGCAGAATAATCCTGTTGTTCTCCAATTGCACGCCTGATAGTGGTGCAATGGACAACAACAAGGTTATGTCACTGAAATCTCATTCGGACCCATGACTCATCATAAATATTACGCTCTGTCGCCCACTCCGAGGCTGTCTAAAAAGGGACAATTCCGGACCTACAGATCTCACACGCATGACACGTGTGAGACATGTTGGTCTGAAATGGGTGACACATAGGTTTCGTTACACTATTTACGTTGTTGTCAAATAAAAAATTACATACGTATATGAAATCATCAACAAACAATAAATTAATACTAGAATATAATTAATAACATATATAATAGCACATCGCATACGAAGCACTTGTAAAATCATACAATTAATATAGGAACATTTCTAATAGCATAATAGTCAACGTAATGAAATCATCACATAATACCGCATTAATTCATATATATCCTACCAATTAATTGATTTTTATTTTATTAATTACTTTGTGAATTGATGCTAAAACTGGATTTTTGCATTCTGTTTTAGATGTTTTTAACATAAAAAATGAACAGGTTCAGGTATTTTGACATGAAAGAAAGACCCAAAGTAATTTAGTGCAACCTACGTGACATTCAGATCGTGCACAAATAATTTACAAAACACTCTGAAATCATATATCGTGCACAAATTTGATGCGGCAGAAGATGAAACCACTACAACGCCAGTGCCTGAGCGGGGAACTAAGCTACAATCTCCTGCTATTTTATGTCATGTTTCATCACTAAAATTGGATTATTGTTTCTGTAGTAATGCTCAATTTCCCTCTTGTGGTGACATATATCTTCTAATAACACATTAACACTTTATCTTCTAAATCCCACGGCGTAACCATCTGGGAATTTCAAATTTTTCAACCACCTCATTACTTGTTTCTTTTCTTTAGGTTTTAAACAAAATGGGGCACGTGGCTTGCCACCACTATTCATCAACTCAAGGGTTGGTCGATTACAAATCTCAGCTAAATCTCTTCTCACCTTTACATTATCTTTTGTCCTGTCCGCATAATCCATACATGTACTTATAATGTTTTCACCAACATTACATTCCTGATGCATAACATCAATGTTGTGCATCAGAGTCAGTGATTTGACATACGACAATTCCCATAAGCCACATATGTGGGTCTAGTTATGTTCGGTTCTGAATCCTACAAATCCATCCTCATTTTCATTAAGGACCAACTCATTCAGCATATCAACGATTTCTGTACCATTTAAACGCCTTGGTGGTCCCTTTACAACAACATTGTCCTTCTTGAAACGGTTCCTCTGTAACCTAAATGGGTGATTCATGGGCAAAAAGCATCTATGACAATCAAAGTAACAAATATTTCCCCCGAAGTTAAGATGGAAACAATTTGTGTCCTTCGCACATATCGGACATGTCAACATTCCATGACAACTCCAACCAGAAAAAAATATCGTATGTCGGAAAATCGTGGACCGACCACAGATACGCAACTCGAAGATTGAATTTTTGCTTCTGGTCATAGTCATATACTTCAACTCCTTTCCACAATTATTTCAACTCTTCAATTAAGGGCTTCAGCATCACGTTCAGGCGTGTTCCAAGATGCTCTGGACCGGATATAATGAGACATAGGAACATAAATTCATATTTCATACAAAATGAAGGTGGAAGGTTGTATGGAATAGCAAACACAGGCCAACAAGAGTACGATGATGCAGTTACATTAAAAGGCGTGAATCCATCTGTTGCCAACTCGATGCGAACATTCCTTGCATCCCTAGCAAAGTCTGCATTAAAATCATCTAGAGCCTTCCATGCCTCACCATCAGATGGGTGCACCATTACTTGGTTATTCTCACGTACACCTTCTTTATGCCATCACATATGTCTAGTGGTTTTCTTTGAGAGAAACAATCGTTTCACCCGAGGTGTAAGAGGCATGTAACGAAGTTGCTTATGAGCAACCTCTGTCGTCACCATTTCACCGTCTTCATTTACGACCTCTATGAATCTTGGTTTACCACATTTTAAGCATTTCACCTCATTCCAATGTTCTTTCCAGAAAAGCATACAATTATCTTGGCACACATCAATCTTTTCATACTCCATACTAAGAGCAGAAAGCATTTTCTTTGACTGGTACATGTCTTTCGGCACCTTATGGTTCATAGGAAGGATATCGCTAATCAGATTCATGAGCTCCTTATAACAATTATTGGAGAATGCAAACTTCGACTTAATGGCCATAAGACAGGTCACGAAAGCGAGAACACTTATGGTGGTGTGATCATGCAATGACTCTTCTGAAGCTCAAAGGATGTCGAAAAACTTTTGAACCTCCGGTGTTGGAGGATCCTCAGGGTTTGTTTCAAACTCTGGCCATATAGCATCAAGCATCTCATCCATCCTATCATCAGCCATGCTATCATCTTCTTCTTACACTACTAATACTGTTTTTTCACGGCCTGTCTCGCCGTGAAAAGTCCAAACTTCATAACCTAGCATGAAACCATATTTGCAAATGTGGAATGACAACATTCTCTTGTCTTGCCAACGAGAATTTCTGCACTTCATGCATGGGCACCTCGCGTCAGTGTTTTTTGTCAAAGCGAATGCACAGTCAACAAATTTATCAGCGTTGATTACCCACTCCCTCGTGTGAGATCCACTTTTCATCCAACCACTATACATCCACCATCGGTCATCCTTAACCATTCTATAGGCAAAACATTCATTCAATCGAGAATACATCATAAGTACTAGACGTTTTCTACATACCACATCCCTATGTTTATAGGAAAAGATAGGTCTTAAACCCATCCAAGAGTGACCGACATAACGTGGTATTTATGACGAGCCATGAGTCCGAACAAAATTTCAGCAGAATAATCCTGTTGTTCTCCAATTGCACGCCTGATAGTGGTGCAATGGACAACAACAAGGTTATGTCACTGAAATCTCATTCGGACCCATGACTCATCATAAATATTACGCTCTGTCGCCCACTCCGAGGCTGTCTAAAAAGGGACAATTCCGGACCTACAGATCTCACACGCATGACACGTGTGAGACATGTTGGTCTGAAATGGGTGACACATAGGTTTCGTTACACTATTTACGTTGTTGTCAAATAAAAAATTACATACGTATATGAAATCATCAACAAACAATAAATTAATACTAGAATATAATTAATAACATATATAATAGCACATCGCATACGAAGCACTTGTAAAATCATACAATTAATATAGGAACATTTCTAATAGCATAATAGTCAACGTAATGAAATCATCACATAATACCGCATTAATTCATATATATCCTACCAATTAATTGATTTTATTTTATTAATTACTTTGTGAATTGATGCTAAAACTGGATTTTTGCATTCTGTTTTAGATGTTTTTAACATAAAAAATGAACAGGTTCAGGTATTTTGACATGAAAGAAAGACCCAAAGTAATTTAGTGCAACCTACGTGACATTCAGATCGTGCACAAATAATTTACAAAACACTCTGAAATCATATATCGTGCACAAATTTGATGCGGCAGAAGATGAAACCACTACAACGCCAGTGCCTGAGCGGGGAACTAAGCTACAATCTCCTGCTATTTTATGTCATGTTTCATCACTAAAATTGGATTATTGTTTCTGTAGTAATGCTCAATTTCCCTCTTGTGGTGACATATATCTTCTAATAACACATTAACACTTTATGTGACAGTATTATTTCCATTAATTAATCTCCTATGATTCTAAATATCACTTAGATCTGAATGTCACGTAGGTTGCACTGAAACTTGACAATTCACAAATAAAAAGTGAAAAAAATTTAACGCCGAAAAATTACTTGATCGTCGGACGGCGACGACGGGCGGTGATGGGCGGCGACGGTGTTCGGACGCCGGCGGATGGTGGGCGGTGGCCGGCGCCAGGCCGGGCGGTGGGCGGCGGAGCGCGCGGGACCGGGCGGCGGGCGGCGGTGCGTGGGACCGGGCGGCGGGGCGCGAACCTCGAGAGGGAGGGCGGAGGGCGTCGGTCTGGAGGAGATGGAAGGAGGCGACGGCTTGGGCGGTCGGCGCGGGATACGGCGGCTTGGCGGCGACGTGGGCGCGTGCGTACAGGGAGTTAGGTCTCCCTGTACGCGCGCGCGGGGGGTTGGGGAATAAATCCCCTAACTTCCGTCGGCCACTGTGAAAAGTTGATGGAAGTTAGCTTAACTTCCGTCGGCTCCTGTAGGCCGATGGAAGTTAATTAACTTCCGTCGGTTTTTGAAAAAACGGATGGAAATTAATAAGGCCGACAGAAATTTATGTTTTTCTTGTAGTGATGAAAAGAGCCATACTGCAGTCCAACACTTTGTTCCTACCCACGTCACCGAGAAAACTCAAGATCACCGAGTGTCAAAAATATTGTCGAGTGCATTATTTTGAATACTCGGCAAACCAATCGTGACCGTGTGTGCTCGTAACATTGTTAAGTTGGTTGTGACTGTGCCTATCATTTGGGGCAGCTTATTCTGCCAAACATATATAGCTTTCCTTTGGCTGGCTATGCTGCTATCCACAAGAGTGCTGAACAATGCCCATAAACAAAGCACATGTTCAATCTCAGATCTTTCTTCAGGCAAAGTCCACAGTTCATGATCTCCCATTTAAACACTGATCCAAATCCAACACATGCTTGCAGATAAGACAATCAAGCTAATATGCCAGCAGGTGAGAGCTACTCTTTCCGGTTTCTAAAAGCAATTCGTGTTGCACGTGATATCAAATACCAAAGATCAATTAATTAGTTTGTGATTTTCTTATTTGTCTCCATTAAATATAGTGTACGAATAAAGATAGCGTACGTGGGGACTATATGATGAGGAAGTAGTTCATACACCATGAAGGATATAAACGTTTAAAATGTACAATAAAATACAAAACAAATTATTTTATAGAACTATTAAAACACTTTATGTATAGGGTTAATATAATGCTTGGTTTTTTTGGGCGTGGTCAGGCATGCATGATTGGCCTAATCCTAGTCGTGTATCTACGGTGGCCTCGATCTGGTTGCAACAGCAAAGTTAAAAAGTTAAAGTTGTATTACAAGGCAACAAGATGCATCGGATGTATGCATGCCTTCCACGTACACACCGGTATCTCGGCGACTCCGTTCTCGAGCCAATTATATTATTATTCTTTTTGGTGTCTAATGACAGACATGACATGTTCTTATGGTAAAAATTAAATAAATAGCGACTAGGGTGTAAGCACCTTATGATTTAGGGCGTGTTTCGATCGTGGGTTTAAATTTTAGTCCGTGTCACATCGAATGTTTAAATATTAATTTGAAGGATTAAACATGAACTAATTATAAAAATAATTGTATAATCGGAGGATAATTCGTGAGACAAATTTATTAAGCTTAAGAGTTCGTATGCTTAGAAATCCCGAGATTGAGGGTTAGTGTGAAGAATAACCTTAAGCACTAAGCCCTCTTCCCTTTTATATATGACGTTGTGTGGCAGAAGCCCTCAACCACGGTGGTTGGGACACCCTCGATCAAGACTCACGAGAGACCAGTAGAAAGGTTAGAATGTCCGAGTCCTTAGAGATGAGGAGAAGGACTCAGTTCCCTCTCCTCCGAGATCTTATCTAACACCCAAGTATGTATTGGTTTGTCGCCAACAGCAAAGAATGGTGTAGATCACATGGATGCATGCCTCAATGGTTTGCTCCTGAAATTGTTTGCAATTATTGTGAGAGAAAAATGCAGAATAATATAACGTGAGTATTGTGTGAAGACATTGATAGACATTGTTGCATGGAATGCGTGCTCACAAATAATAAATAAAACATTGATATAACGTGAGTTTCCATGAAATGGTTTATATGACAAGAAAATCTAGCCGTGTCATTTTTTGATCTACAAGGTGGTTTCCTTATCTATGAGCTCAAAAATGTATCCAAATTAAATAGTAATCAAAATACATTACTGTGAAAAAAATGTTTTTACAGACGAGTCAATCACATCTAAAAATACTTTCTATAGTCACATGTCTCAACCTAGCTGCCTCTCGTATGTGGCTAGGTTAAGATGACTATCTATGAGCACACATGTCATTTTCTTAACACCATCGGTTCAGGAGCAAACCATGTTATTGTGTATTTCCTCTCCGTTTTATAATATTATAACATAATATCAAATTTAACATAATATGTTATAACGAACACTTATCCAGATCCAGATTCATTTTACTGTATTAGTAGTGGATCCATGCTACGCAACGGTAAATGACAACAAAATATGTGTTACAGTTAAATTAGGGACTTTTAACTATTTGGCAGCGGCGGAGGGGCAAGGGGTGATGGCCGGAGGCGGAGCCGTGCGAGGTCGACGTGGAGTGGCGGGGGCCTCGGGGCCAACGGCGGAGCCATGCGAGGCCGGGGTGAAGGGGCTAGGGGACAAAGTGGGGGTCTTGGAGGGTGCGCCGAACTCAGAGGGCGCCTCAATGCTTGGCATTCCGCTTTATGGCTTCTCGAGGTAGGCTTTATAGTGGCATTCGGTGAAGACTCCACCCAGGACAACGTGCCGAGGCCTGCACTCAGCCTCGCAAGCTCTGTTGTCTTCGGTTCTACAGAGGCTTCAAAATATATTGATCATTTGGCCCATGAGGTAATCTATTTCCTCTCCGTTTTATAATATTATAACATAACATCAAATTTAACATAATATGTCAAATCTAATCTAGGTTACAATAACATGCATATATGTCTATTTTTATTTATTATTTGTGAGCACGCATTCCATGCGAAATGACATATAAACCAGTCATTATTGTATCCTTGAAATTCGGTGTAATCACTTCCATAACACAATTAATATTACATAATTCGGTACGAATGGATCAAAACTTGTGTGTTCATCTATCTCTCCCAACATGTGAAATGCACACCGCTTGGAGAGGTCGGTCGGCGCCGCTCGCCGGTATATAAACCACCAGCTACACCACCACACATCCACATCTCCAGCTTCTCCCTCTCCGCTCCGCTCCGCTCCGCTCAAGACCACCAAGAAATCGTCGAGCACCATGAAGAAGCCATCCACGCTTCTCCGCTCGCTCTCGTCGCGTTTCTCCACGCGCTTCGCGCCTTCGCCGGCGGTGGCGCCGTGGCCGCCCGTGCGCTCCGCATACGACCGCTGGCTCGCCGCCGAGCTCGACGAGCTCCGCGCCGACCCGCTCGCCGCACCGTGCGCCAGCGCCACCTGGATCGCCCGCGCGCTCGGCATCGCCTCCGCCGCGCAGAGGCGGCTCGTGGCGGCCACGGCTACGGGCGATGATGGTATTGACGGGAAGAGCGTGAACGAGTGCGTCGACGACACGACGGAGATGCTCGA